>JAGDYQ010000018.1:9154679-9169525 GCA_021962125.1 Bulinus truncatus | reverse complement strand
TATGTTAGCTGTGTGCGGACAAAATATTGGGTGTGCGCGGTAATTATGTTGGCTGTGTGTGGACAAAATATTGGGTGTGCGCGGTAAAGATATTGTGTATGTGTGCGGTTTAGATATGTAAAGGTTACCTCAATTATTTTTTTTTAGTTCATGCCAACACTCCAGCCATTTGCTCTTAGTCCTTTCCACCAGTCAAATGTACGAGCCCAATGTGGCCCGCGACTAAAATGTCTGCCCACCCCTGCATTAATACAACCATTTCACCATATTTAATACATTGTGTACATAGGAATGACGGACTGAGTTATCACTACTCATCAGGGTATTTATGTGGCATCACATTCCAGACACACATGCATACATACACAGCTACACACTTATACACAGAGAACAAGAGAGAGAGAGAGAGAGCGATAGAGAAAGAGAGACAGACAGGGAGAGAGAGACAGACAGGGAGGGAGACAGTTGGGGAGAGAGAGACAGACGTATAGCTAATATTGACTTTAAAAAAAAAAACCACTGAACTGGCTAGTTAATGCGTGCGTGGGTGTTCAAAATCACGGTCCAATTTAAACCATGAAAAGAGTCTTTTGAGTACGCATTCCATTCTGCATGGCAACTTCGGTATCTGGTAAACTGAGCAAAAAGATATGAATGTAAACTGGAGTTATCTTTACAGTGAATGTGTAAACTGCCGTTATCTTTACTACAGAGGAGGACATTGTACAACGCATGCACGTTACGTTAGGAGTGAAAGGGGGTGGACGGTGGTTTGGTGTGGGTGGGGGGGTGTTAAATACTATCTAACAAGATATCCTTATATATCTGGAAAACGAGGGATTGGCCAGTGTAGTGGGGTGGGGGTTACAATAGTATCCAATAAGATATCGTTTTTATATCAGGAAAACGAGGGATGGAAAAACCAAGTCAAGGATTTCATGGGTGAAGTTGTGACCCCCATCTGTCCAATGTGAACATCATCCAAAAAAATATCTGTTTGTTTTATGTGTGTCTGATGTTGAAGTTTTAAAGAGAGATTAAAAACAAAACAAATTGATGGTTTCCACTATTTTTTATTCTAAAACCCAGTTTTACTGAAAGTCACCAAGACAATGAAAGTGAGATGAATGTGGAGTGAGTGTTGAGGGAATGTGGAGTGAGTGTTGAGGGAATGCGGGGTGAGTGTTGGGGGAATGCGGGGTGAGTGTTGAGGGAATGCGGGGTGAGTGTTGAGGGAATGCGGGGTGAGTATGGAGTGAGTGTTGGGGGAATGGGGGTGAGTGTGGAGTGAGTATGATCTGAAAAATATTTCTTCCCCTTAAACAAAATTGTTTTAACAGATAGACAAACTAGGTGACAGATGATGGGCCGGATAGACAAACTGGATAGACAAACTAGGTAACAAACGATGGGCCCGCAAACAAGAAGTCCACATAAGTCTACGTTTACAAGTTTAAGTTATGAAATAAATCGACATGTGACAGTAAATACGAGTATTAAAAAATGAAGAGAGGGTATTATTGAAGTCCACCGTCCCACCCCCCCCCCTTCCCCCACACACGCTTTACATCAACCATGTTTCTTTGTGGGCACCAACAGTCACACGAAGAACATAAAAACTGTGTCATTTATATGTCTTGACAAAACTATGTGCTGTTGTAAGTACTACAACAAATCGACAGTGTCCTATGTCTTGACAAAACTCTTTGCTTTTGTCAGTACCACGACAAATCGACAGTGTCATATGTTTTGACAAAACTCTGTGCTTTTGTCAGTACCACGACAAATCGACAGTGTCATATGTTTTGACAAAACTCTGTGCTTTTGTCAGTACCACGACAAATCGACAGTGTCATATGTTTTGACAAAACTCTGTGCTGTTGTTAGTACCACGACAAATCGACAGTGTCATGTCTTGACAAAACTCTGCTTTTGTCAGTACCACGACAAATCGACAGTGTCATATGTCTTGATAAAACTCTGTGCTGTTGTCAGTACCACGACAAATCGACCACACTTTTATTTCATGACTTAAAAGAAAAAGAAAATGTTTGGTTAAACTTTTTATTTTTTAAATGAAGGAAAAGATTTGAGTGATTAAAAAAATAGTGGCACAATTTTTTCCCATCACTACCTAGACATTCATGTCCAACAAACACAATAAAGCTGAGATTGTAACTCCTTTATCCCATAGCGACCTCCTACACTGTCGTTGGGGCACCTTCGGGTGCAGTAATCCGCCATAACATGACTTAGCGATGTGTGATTAGAGGGGCCGTACTTGGTGGAGATTGTCGGGGGGGGGGCATATTAGTTGGCGGCAGCCCAAATGCAAATATATATAACTATATATAACTATATATATATAACTATACATATAACTATACATATATAACTATATATATAAAACTATATATATATAACTATATATATAACTATATATATAACTATATATATATATATATATATATATATATATATATAGTTATGCAGTACCAGCCCCGTAGCCAAGGGGGGGGGCACTGGGGGGGGCCGTGCCCCCCCCCGCTTAAAAAAGAAAAAGAGGAAAAAATAAAGAAAAAGTAACTAAAATGAGAAAACTGCCCCCTTGCTGGGTATTGGTGCCCCCCTGCTTACTTTGACCTGGCTACCGGCCTGTGCAGTACACAGATGGACTGAGCGAAGGCCGGCTTTAGCATTACGGTTAAATACGTACGCGGTCCCCTAGGGCGAGTATCAAACGCGGGGAGAATAGAGATGTAAAATTTAGTCTATACATCTATCAAAACGCGTCTAGCGCGGGGTGGGGTGGGGGGAGGTGCCCTAGACGCCAATCCCGCGGGTGTAATACCAGTGACTGTAGACGGTAGGATTGAAAGACAAAGAAATAAAGGATGAACCGCAGAATATAAATTATACAGAAAGCGCATAGCTATCTTAAAAATTCTCTACCAATAACTTAAAACCTATGCTGCCAATTGAGTTATTTTCCTATTTAATGGTGTAGCACCTAAATATGGATACACAATAGAATGATACACAAATATGGCGGCTTTCGGGGTAAAATAAATTTTAATAGACGTTGTGCATTTTGTGTCATTTATATTCTGTGCCACGAAAGTAGAAATGTTTCGTAAATAAAATATGAACATAGTGGTTAAGTGTAACTCGGTGACAATGTGACGATACGCGTATCTTTTGAATTGGTGCAGATATGAAGAGTTCACACGGGACATCATCAACTGAGTCTTCATATGGGACTGGGAAGATAAAATGTGTTTCATAGAAAATGACGGCTGTGTTTACTGTGTGTCATCATTCAAGCAACACACACACGAACACATCTTATCGTGAAAGATCATTATTTCTGTATCCTACATGGCATTTTAATGACATGGCTAAATGTCCTCAAGTACACTATCATTTAATAAAGCAGTCTAAACACACACACACACACGTTTTAAAAAACAACAACAACACACACACACCTACAAACACACACTCAACACGCAAATGGGACCATAATTAATTATATATGCTAAATTAAATATAATTTAATAGCGTTTTTGTTTTGTATTTGGCATATTTATAATCAAATGTAAAAAACGTTATGTAAATGATTAAATACTACAAATATAATATAATATCAGTCATCACAATTCGTAAATACTTACGTTGTTTTTCAGTTTTTGTTCATTTTAATTGTATTCTCCGTTTAGTTTACACTTGTGTCTATAAACAGAATTCCTTCTCTGAACAAATACTTCAGTCTTAAGTTTTCCTTTATTTTGACATAACCATCACAATAGTCCATCGTAATAACACGCGACTGTAGGCCGTGTGGCCATGATAGTTTTTTTTTAATCCCCCCAGCACCGAACAAGTTCATGAACCGCTGTTAAGGGACACAAGTGAATCCATTCCTCCCCTATCACCTCATCGACATGGTTGATCATCAGAAAAAATAAAAAAAATACTTTCAAGAAATAACTTCGCGATAGTTTTAACAAAGCAGTATGTTCAGGAAATACAGCATGAATACTGAGCCGTAATGTATATAATGGTGATACATTAAAAAAATACAGACCGTAAGAATACGAAACACAGAAGTCCAGGTAGAGCTTTCAGGACAAGTTGGTTGACGAGGGTAGTAGACGAAATCCCCCCAAGAAGCGCGCGCAGGGGGGGGGGGAGACGACACGGGGCGACACCGACGTAAAAAAAAAAAGTTCTGTTCACTGTGTATGTGTGCTATTGTGAGAGAGTGTGCGCAAGTCTCGCGACGATGTGTGTGCTGGACGGAAAAAACGAAGAGGGCTGACTAATTCAGTAAACTCGGAGTAGGGAAAGAGAGGCGGGACATGAATAATACTGGAAGAGTTGGCTACTGTTTTCACGTTGAACAATTTTTTTTGTATGGGTGGTTGAAACATTTCACTGGGTACATGAAAGAAAAAAAAACTAACATGTTGCTGTATTGTTGTGATGGTTCAAGGTCTCTTTTAAAAAAAATATTTTTTTTTTATCTAATGGTGATTTTTTTTCTCTCCGTTTTAAGAAATTTAAAATCCCTTTGTGGCTCACGGTTTAAAAAGAAAATGCCCACCCTTGGGCTATTGTCTAGCAAATGTTGATACATATGAGGCTGTGTAAAAAAAAAAACAGCTGCAGCCAGTGGCGCCGAGAGCCAACACGGGCCCCAGGGCAGGACATCATTGCGGGCCCCTTAATAAACAATAAGTCGTGAAAAAATTGACATTGTCGGGCCGGGCCCCCTTACAGATGCGGGCCCCCTGGCAATGACCCCCTGCCCGCCCCCCCTATCGGCGTGCCTGACTGCATCCACGTATTTAGGAAAAAGTAATAACAGAGTTATTTACGATCATGACTCATTCATGACCACGCATATCTGAGGGAAAATATGGGCAATTACCCAGAGGCGTACCTAGGGTGGTTGGAGGGGGGGGGTCCAAATTCGAAAACCCCCCGGGCCCAGCTTGAGGGAGACCCTCCAATATCTTTTTATTCGTTAAATATTAATTACATTATCTCATGTCATGGTGTCGAATATCAAAGTGCAGGGGCCCTAAAAGATGCTAAGCCCCGCCCCCCCGTGCCCCCAAATCCCTAGGTTTGGCACTGCTATTACCTGTTTTGGAACACGGTCAATTGAGAATTCGACGACTTTCAGGAACGGAACATGTCTGTCTATAAGCATAAGCAAACTGTGAGTCAGTAAGTACACTGGCTAAGTGCTGGATGCTGACGAAAGAATCGTCCGTTGCACACTACACCAGTGGGGAGAGAGTTGGCGAATGTTTTCACAGTTGCACAATAACAATAACTTTTGAATACCACAATGTGGAACCGATGTCGGTGGTGCTGTGAGGCCATCGGCTGAGGTGCATGTGTGCAGGGGTTCGATCACCGTAATGTCAGTAACTAATGGAGGGGGGAAAATATACAGAATTAAAAAGAAAAAAAAAATTCATCCCTGGCGGGATTCGAACCCGCGACCTCTGGATTAGAAGTCCAGCGCGCTATCCCCTGCGCTACAGGGACTTACAATGTAATTATTTGTCATCCATCTTCTACTCCAAAGATTATAGCTTCCCCCCCCCCCTTCCCTTTCCGAGATGATGATTTTGATTACGTTGTCAGAGAAATACAGTACTGATGACCGAGCCTTTTAAATACAGGGTGAGTACTAAGGCGTCCAAGGGATTCGGTCATTCGGGTCATATCATATGTCTTATGGTCATGCCACCGTGGTCACAATACCTCTCAATTCGGCAACAACAACAAGTACAAGTGGCGCATGAAATGTTGATAAATTAAGATGACTACGATGCTGTCACTACTAATCCCGTATGCCCACAACGTCTTATTCAAACGACAGAGTTGTATCTGTTCTACAGTAGTCTCAGTTAATGAGTTAATAACAGATGATGGTCAAATGTGACTCTTGGCTAGTACTCTTGGGAACCACCCTTTAAGAAGACTCCGCGATAGATGACCAGTGCTCGATTTAAGAAAAAACCAGTGCTGGGGATGAAAAAGAATTTCGGCAGAGCCGGGGATAAATGTCTATGATTTCATCCCCGGCTGGGATATATTAGCTAAAGCAGAGCCGGGGATGACAGGTTTCAGTAAATTGAGCCCTGTTGATGATTTCTTTTAACTCCGAAATGTAACAAAACTTAACGTTAACGGTTGTTCAAAGGCCCCCCTTCCCTCCCCCCCCCCCCGTAAACTGTCCAGACAAGCTCTGCTTTTAGAGCGATATGGGGCTCTTCTGTAAGCTTTCTATGTCTCCCAATGAGCTTGTTTTCTATTATTTAATTATTCTTGTTCACTACATTTTGATCAATTTACTTTTGTGCAATTTTTTTTAAAATTATGATAAGTTAATAGAAATGTGAAGGTTTAAGGTTAGGGTAAGGGTTTAGGGGTTAGGGGTTAAGGGTTAGGGGTTAGGGTTAAGGGTTAGGGGTTAGGTTTTATATAGCTTAGATTTGTTTTTTACGGTAAATGATACATGAAATGGTCCATTTCAGCAATTATCATAATTTAATATTGTTTTATTTTTATTATTAACGACGGGTGGTCATGTGGTAAAACGCACAACTGCCGACCTGAGAGACAGCGTATAAAACCATTTCCCCTCAATTCTTTACATACAGACTTTTAAAAGAATGTGAATAATAAGAAGGGATCGTTTGTTATCAAAACAAGACATGTATTTTTCCATGGAAAAGTTTTCAACTTTATTTATGTGTGTAATATACTCGTTTAGCTTTTTTGTGGAGTATTTTAGGCATGTGTGTGTGTGTGCTTACCAACAATCGAAAATACTCGTTTCTTCGTATATGAGATTTTGTCTATCGCATCAGTAAAGTACATGTAGTTGTGGGAAGGCATATGTAACATAAAATGATCGTTTTTTGAAAGGTTTTATTTAACACAAGACCGGACTTTAGGTTTTTTCTATGTGAAAAATAAAAAAAAATGACGTTTTATGTATGTTTTTTTTTCACGGCTCAGTACAACGTAGTTGAAGTTAGCGACAATCTGTGTCAAACAAATCAATAAATTGTTTTTAACTCGCACGGACGTCTCTAGAAAAAAAAAAGGATTCGGTGACTTGACTGTACAACGTACCAAGTCAGATTTGGTCAAAGGCTTAACAAGAATGTATTAATAAGAATGTATATAGATATATATAGATATATATATATATAGATATACTAGTTGCAAGTACCCGGCTTTGCCCGGGTTTAAAATAAGGTTTTCTGTTTACCTTTTGTTTTCTCCCTCCCTCCCCCTACCATCTCCCTCTTTACCCCTTTCTCTCTCTCTCTCCTTTTCCCTCCCTCCCTTTCTCCCTGCCTCCCTCTCTCTCCCATCTCTCTCCCTCCCTCCCTCTACCATCTCCCTATCTCCCCTCTCCCCCTCCTTCTCTCCCCCTGTCCACCCCCCTGCCTCCCTCTCTCCCCCTTCCTCCTTCCCTCTCTTTCCCTCCCTGCCCCCTCTCTTTCTTTATCTCTTCCTCACATTACTCCCATCCTCTCCCTCTCTCCTTCCCTTTCTCTCTCTCCCTCCCTAATCCCTCTCTCCCTCCCTCCTTTCCCCTCCCTCCCCTCTCAACCTCTCTCTCCCTCCCCCTTCCTCCCTCCCTCATTCCCTCTCTCTCTCCCTGCCCCCCTCACTCTTTATCTCTCCCTCCCTCTCTCTCACCCGCTTAATGCGAGTTTTACTGGCGGGGCTTAATGCGAGTTTTACTGGCGGGGCTTAATGCGAGTTTGACTGGCGGGGCTTAATGCGAGTTTGACTGGCGGGGCTTAATGCGAGTTTTACTGGCGGGGCTTAATGCGAGTTTGACTGGCGGGGCTTAATGCGAGTTTTACTGGCGGGGCTTAGTGCGATTTTACTGGCGGGGCTTAATGCGAGTTTGACTGGCGGGGCTTAATGCGAGTTTGACTGGCGGGGCTTAATGCGATTTTACTGGCGGGGCTTAATGCGAGTTTTACTGGCGGGGCTTAATGCGAGTT
Source organism: Bulinus truncatus (assembly GCA_021962125.1). Taxonomy (NCBI): domain Eukaryota; kingdom Metazoa; phylum Mollusca; class Gastropoda; family Planorbidae; genus Bulinus; species Bulinus truncatus. The sequence goes on along the minus strand of JAGDYQ010000018.1, from coordinate 9,161,474 downwards.
TTACTGGCGGGGCTTAATGCGAGTTTTACTGGCGGGTCTTAATGCGAGTTTGACTGGCGGGTCTTAATGCGAGTTTTACTGGCGGGGCTTAATGCGAGTTTGACTGGCGGGGCTTAATGCGAGTTTGACTGGCGGGGCTTAATGCGAGTTCGACTGGCGGGGCTTAATGCGAGTTCGACTGGCGGGGCTTAATGCGAGTTCGACTGGCGGGGCTTAATGCGAGTTTGACTGGCGGGGCTTAATGCGAGTTTGACTGGCGGGGCTTAATGCGAGTTTGACTGGCGGGGCTTAATGCGAGTTTGACTGGCGGGGCTTAATGCGATTTTACTGGCGGGGCTTAATGCGAGTTTTACTGGCGGGGCTTAATGCGAGTTTTACTGGCGGGGCTTAATGCGAGTTTTACTGGCGGGTCTTAATGCGAGTTTGACTGGCGGGTCTTAATGCGAGTTTGACTGGCGGGGCTTAATGCGAGTTTGACTGGCGGGGCTTAATGCGAGTTTGACTGGCGGGGCTTAATGCGAGTTTGACTGGCGGGGCTTAATGCGAGTTTTACTGGCGGGGCTTAAAGCGAGTTTTACTGGCGGGGCTTAATGCGAGTTTTACTGGCGGGGCTTAATGCGAGTTCGACTGGCGGGGCTTAATGCGAGTTCGACTGGCGGGGCTTAATGCGAGTTTGACTGGCGGGGCTTAATGCGAGTTTTACTGGCGGGGCTTAATGCGAGTTCGACTGGCGGGGCTTAATCCGAGTTCGACTGGCGGGGCTTAATGCGAGTTCGACTGGCGGGGCTTAATGCGAGTTTGACTGGCGGGGCTTAATGCGAGTTTTACTGGCGGGGCTTATTGCGAGTTGTACTGGCGGGGCTTAATGCGAGATTTACTAGCGGGGCTTAATGCGAGTTTTACTGGCGGGGCTTAATGCGAGTTTCACTAGCGGGGCCTGATATGAGTTTTACTGTGGGGGGGGGGGCTTGGGGTGGGTATCTAATGTGAGGCTTGTAACATAATTTTAGTTTTTTTTATTACAGCTAGTTAACAAACAAAATTACTCCAAGCGCCGGTCCCCCCTCCCAATTAGTCGTGGGGCCTGGGCCTGTCGTAACCCTCCCCCCCGGGCCCTGTTGCCAACTTCCTAAGGCCGCTGTTGAAACCAGTGACCGGAAACTGCTTCCAGGTGAACGACGTCTTATCCGATGGCTCACATTGATTTGTTTAGGTTTTTTTCCTTGGTGTTTTTAATTTAATGAACATATTAAAAAAAAAAAAACAAAAAAAAAAAGCACAACAAACACACACACACAAACACACACACACAAACAAAGAAAACCAAACAAAGGCCAATCAAAAATATTTCCTGGAAGTGAAAACAGAAACGAGTGCTTCCGCCTAACACAACCTCACCCTCCCCCCCCCCCACTCCCCTTCCCTCCTCCTCCTCTTCAACGATCGATCAACTAACTCCCTTGTGACATCAGTGATATAAACACGGGTGGAACATTATCTGTCGAGCCCTGAAGTGAAGGTAGGGATAGTGTAGGTGGGAACGGTTGAATGGTAGTATTGCGTTTATTGCGCAATCAGCTATTAAATTTCAGAATCTGTGATTCTGATGTCGTACTTGGACCGACTTCCTTCCTCTTGAAGCTGTCGATGTTATTCTATATATGTATGTATATATATATATATATATATATATATATATATATATATATATATATATATTTATATATATATATATATATATATATATATATATGTATTGATAAATCGTATGAATGATTGCTTCAGTAATAACATACACCGTCGTAATGTGGATGATCATTGGTGACGATACAGCGTCAAGTGTCATTGACAACAGTTTACCATCCACGAGAGAGAGAGGGTAGGGACTCGGTGTAATGATACTGATGCACACACACACACACACACACACAAACACAAGCACATCTACACACGATCACAGACTTGCACATCTAAACACAATCATAGACTTGCATTCAATTATAAAACACACACACAAACACACTATAAAAACATTAAAACACACAAACGCGCACATACATTAACAGGGTCACACACACACACACATAAATATCATAGAAAGGGTTTGTTAATAAAAGACAGATCGAAATAGCATGTAACACACACACACACAAACACACACACACACACACACACACATATATATATAGGGTTGCCATATTTTTTCACGGACCAACGGGACAGTTCTGTCTTTTTTACTTTAGGTTTAGGGATGTCGGTTTCGGGGGGGGGGGGGGTTATGAAAACAGTAATGTAAAAAAACACTTAAAATATAGAAAAGATAATCTTTGTTATTTTATTCATAATGGTACACAAACATGATATTTTGACAAAACAAAACAGTTTTCTACTTGTTGTACCACTGGTATTTTTCACTTCTGTAAATTTGTATTACTGTGCTACTTACCAAAATGTTACTGATCACACAAGAACAGATTAATCATTCCCTGATCTAATAATTTTGCTCAATTATTTCCAAGAAACTGTACCCTGAATCTAAGCCGGGACAATTTCAACAACCGGGCGAGACACCGGTACAACCCAGTATATCCGGGACTGTCCCGGCGAAACCGGGGCGTATGGCAAGTCTATATATATATATATATATATATATATATATATATATATATATATATATATATTGAAAAAGAGTGTCATACACGCTAAACGGTTTCGATAAATCCCCAAGTGAAGCGGTTTGAGAATCCTTGAGTACAGCCGCCGCAAGGATGGAGGGGGTAGGGCAGTGGTTCAACCCGAAAACATGTTTGGGAGCCTCTGTCGTTATGGGCCCACATCTGCAATAAAATGCCTTAGCAATAAATGGGTGTGTCCTATCGGAGTGGGCTCTACAAGGAGTAATCCTTGGACTACACTCTTTCTGTAGTCAGTTCTCAGGGGCACCATCTTCATCGTGTTAGAATATGTAAAGATTAGCTTCTGATACAGGTTAGAATTTAAACGAGAATTTCTGTAAAATAAACCTCAGCCATTCATAAGAACTTCGGTGAAATAAACCTCAACCATTTAATAGACCTCAAGTAAAATAAACCCCAACCATTTATTAGAACTAAAGTAAAATAAACCCCAACCATTTATTAGAACTAAAGTAAAATAAACCCCAACCATTTATTAGAGTTAAAGTAAAATAAACCTCAGCCATTTATTAGAACTTCAGTAAATTTAAACCTCAACCATTTATAAGAACTAAAGTAAAATAAACCTCAGCCATTTATTAGAACTAAAGTAAAATAAACCTCAGCCATTTATTAGAACTTCAGTAAATTTAAACCTCAACCATTTATAAGAACTAAAGTAAAATAAACCTCAACCATTTATTAGAACTAAAGTAAAATAAACCTCAGCCATTTATTAGAACTTCAGTAAATTTAAACCTCAACCATTTATTAGAACTAAAGTAAAATAAACATCAGCCATTTATTAGAACTTCAGTAAATTTAAACCTCAACCATTTATAAGAACTAAAGTAAAATAAACCTCAGCCATTTATTAGAACTAAAGTAAAATAAACCTCAGCCATTTATTAGAACTTCAGTAAATTTAAACCTCAACCATTTATTAGAACTAAAGTAAAATAAACCTCAACCATTTATTAGAACTAAAGTAAAATAAACCTCAGCCATTTATTAGAACTTCAGTAAATTTAAACCTGAACCATTTGTAAGAACTAAAGTAAAATAAACCTCAGCCATTTATTAGAACTAAAGTAAAATAAACCTCAGCCATTTATTAGAACTTCAGTAAATTTAAACCTCAACCATCATGTTTTTTAACGTGACTCAATAAATATAACAATAGCGAGTCTATGCCTACTGACCAATTTAATTTCGGTTTATTTCATTTACATAAATGTTCGTGAGATAAAATTGAAATGTTCGTGAGATAAAATTGAAATGTTCGTGAGATAAAATTGAAATGTTCCGTGAGATAAAATTGAAATATTCCGTGAGATAAAACTGAAGTGTTCTCGTCTAACACCCCAGCTGGGTCAAAAAAAAAGTTTACTGGGCTAATTGGGAGAGGTGGGAGGGGGAGGGGGCGGCGACTTAAAGAGAGGAGGGGGGTCACTACAGGGGAAGAAAATCATGCATTCTTTTTAGAGACGAAACCCTCCTCAATTATTTTGCGGCACGCGACTATTAATGATCAACCACTGAGAACAAATTTTGATGAAATAAAAAAAAAAAGTTACTCATTAACGCGACCATGTCCAGCGAAAGGTCATTCAATGACTGCAAAAGGTCCCTTTTTGTGTTGTCAGTAGACAGCAGCAAACCAATTGAGATCATTTCAGCTTATAATAACATCTCTCTTCAGAGTATGGCATGCATGGCTACATGAAATAAATGAAATAGTAAAGTGAAACATAGAAATAAAATTATGTGTGAAAAGAGAAAAGAAAAACAAAGAAAATAAACCCAGAAAGTAATTCAAATATGTTTTGCACCGATTTGTCACTTTACCTCCTCCCCTCCCCCGCCTCTTCCACCCTCTCTAAGTCACCAGTCTTTGTATCCATCACCCCCTACCGCACAGACACATACATATGCACAGATACACACACATATATACATACATATATATATATATATGTATATGTATGTATATATATATATATATATATATATATATATATATATATATATACCCACACACACAGATACACACACACATACCACACACACACACACAGAGAGAGAGAGAGAGAGAGAGAGAGAGAGAGAGAGAGAGAGAGAGAGAGAGAGAAAGAAACGCTTCGCCTTAATCCTCTATCCATCACCTACCTACACAAAAATTACAGCTAATTTCAACCATATCCTGCACTGCCAGATATTCTACACCCCGTCAATCGATAGCCAGTTTGTTACAATGTGTGCTTACTTTTCATAAGTAAAACTAAAAGCTTCTAACCCCCCCCCTCCACTCACCCTTTCCCCTTCAATATATTTTTTACTTTGAAGTTGACGCACACACAAACACACACAAAGCCCGACAAATGCCACTGACTAATTTACTACATGCATTCACATGATGGTATCAACCTATGGTAGCAGCAGAGGGTATCATTGTGTTATTAATAAGTCCATGGCATAGGCACGCAGATAAGGAATTAAAAAATGACCTGAAAAGTATTATCTCGTTTCTAGTGAACATTTTTTTTGGATTACTACATTAAAAAGAATTTTTTTTTACTAATTACCAATTGTAGCCAATTGCAGTACTTTTCTAATTTTCTGTTTGTAGCGTCCCATAATTTCCAAAGACTTGAGTCGTTCTTGTTTACTTGGCGGTTGCCTAAGACCCCCTCACATATAATGGGGCCACCTTATATGTGCTTTTACTTCAGGCCCAAGGGAACACTTGTCAGGGGGTAATGAGCTAAAATTATCTAACAATTGTGACATAGGAGGGCCCAAGTTATTAGGGTTCAGCATTTGCAAGAGGCGGCTTTAACATCATTTTAGTATAGAGCCCCACTGTGCTTTTGCCTAGAGTCCCAAAATATGCCATTGCCGAGGGCCCACAAATGTACTTTTACTATGGCCCCCAATATGTACCTTTGCTTAGGGACCCAAATGTACTTTTACCATGGCCCCAATATGTACCTTTACCTAGAACCCCAAATGTACTTTTTCCTTTGGCATAGAGCCCCCAAATTACGTTAGAAGATATCCGTCTAAGACAGGGGTCGGCAGCCTTTTGAGACGGAAGAGCCAAAAGTTATAATTTATAATTTTCTCAGTTTTTAACGAGCCAAAAAATCGACCTTTCAATATTATGGTATTTGATTAGGATTAGGTATATAAAATAATATAATTGATATTATTTGCGAATGGAACTGGAAGGCCGCAATTGGACATCGAAAGAGCCGCAACTTGACATCGAAAGAGCCGCATGCGGCTCGCGAGCCGTAGGTTGCCGACCCCTGGTCTAAGACTACTGATATGTAAATCTGTCATTCATTTTCCACAAGTCCCCCGGTGAACCCAATCATAAGAGAGATGGGTCAACAGGGGAAGCAAACGAGGTGACCCAACAACATAACACGAAGACCAAAATATTTGCTTTCGGCTACTGCATGAATTATTCATCTGCAATGCACTAAGTTCAATGATTCCCAAGTTGTGAAAGCTGTGCCCTCGAGTCCCCAAAATGTTGATCGACAAAAGTAGCAGATATGACGTATTAAAGTTGATAATCACTAATATCTTTAACTAGCGGTACCTTGCAAAACTTTTTGCATAGAGTTATATACCCTCAGGCTTGATCGGTAGGCTAGGTTATTTTTAGTCTCGGGCAGATACGATTTTTTCACGATTGTATTTTAAACTGGAATACTGTAGTATTAATTCTTTACTTTCGATTTAACGCAGAGGCCAGATAGCTTTTACATATATATATATATATATATATATATATATATATATATATATATATATATATATATTATTCCTCACCACGGTAAAATCTTTGACAGGATATATAAGGCGCAGACTAATCGTTTCAAATGTTTTTTGTTCATTCCTGGGGCTACACTAGTCTTGCCTCTTCTGTTCCATAAATGGAAACTTCCCCCACACATCCATATACACTGTGTATTAAGTATATGTCTATGTACAGTTCTCCTCCAGGTCTATGGCGGCATACTGTCCGTTGTGTACATTCAGACGGTGTACATTTTTGATGGAAATGAAATAATTCATATGCGATATCTACAAAGTTGCGAATAACGCT
>JAGDYQ010000018.1:9073069-9154179 GCA_021962125.1 Bulinus truncatus | reverse complement strand
CAGCCGCCGTCTTAAGCCGCCGTAAGCCGCCACGAAGACTGTAAGCTCCTAAGCCGCCTCAAAAAATGTTAAGCCAAGCTACCAAAAACTTTCCTAAGCCGTGGGAGATTCGGAATTACCGCTAAAATTTTGCGTTGCTTAATACGTTGTACTGTTGCACAACAGTTTCACAACACCACTGCTACACATCGTTGAGAATAGTTTACCAACACCACTTAATTTTATATTATCTCAGCCTGTACATCAATGATATTCTAGTTATTAAAATCATTTTAGTTATAGTTTTGATTAGTTTTTTTAGCAATAATGTTTATTATTATTTAGTTGTTGTTTTAAATTCATTTCAGTTAGAGTTAGTTTTTTCATCAATCATTTTTATTATTATTTAGTTATTATATAGTTATAGTTATTGAATAATTTTCGTAAGCACTGCAAAACTTCCAATGCCCATCAATACGACAGATACATGCCAATGTCAGGACACAAAACTGGCCTTCAAGCACTAATTAAAAGGAAAACACCCGATGTTCTCTGGACGCACTGCATGCTCCACAGATCAGCTCTCGTATAAAAAATATCAGTTAGAAACATAACTACGTTTTTACAAAAAAACGAAAGTTGTAAACTATAGGAAAAACAGTCCATTAAAAGTACGTTTATTTGCAAAGTGTGTGAAGATATGGGGCCTTTTCAGCCCTCCCTTGTACAACATGTATTTTCCATTTTATTTGACAATCACACTCTATTTATTACATATGCACATTACATTTTAAAAATAGAACTAAATCAGTTGCTAATTTGGTAATAAGACTTAACTATTCATAATTATTTCAACAAAAGTTTATTTTTACCTGTCATAATAATTATGAAGACGAAGGAATTTAATTTACATACAAGCTGACCACAAAGTACAATTATAATGAATGAGAAGTATGTAACTGTTCACAATTTTGGATAATGTTCTTGAACTTGGGAACTAGTTTACTTGTTGTGATTTGCATGACCGAATTTAAATTGCAATCAGTCAACATCGATATGTTCTTAGAAGTGTTTATTTTCAGACAAGAGAACGCTTGTTCACAAATGTAGCCTACATGGACCCAAATAGTGACAACAACTCTGCAGCAAAGTTTTTTAGGTGTGGGAATGCCGCTGTTCGCAAACATCATGAAAACTCCAAAACTGACTTGAACTTCCCCTTCAGGTCATAATCTGCTTATAGGTCAAGCATATCTGACTAATATTCTTTAGCCATAAAACTGATTTAATGTCCCTAGATTCGAATCAAATTAAAAAAAAATATCGCGAAAAATCTTAACAAAGAGGATTAACATAGGACCGCAACATGTACACGCGTTCGGGCCGCATAATATACTTTGAGGGTCGTAGTTTGCCCACCCCTGAACTAAATCAATTAGTCTTGATGTATTTGAATGAATAGGTCTTGGTGTATTTGAATCAATGAGTCCTGACGAAAATGAATCAACGAGTCTCGACATATATGAATCAATGAGTCTTGATGTATTTAAATCAATGAGACCTCGAGTATCCAGATGATGAACAATTAACTAATGAAATCAACTTGTCATCAGATATCTGAATCAATAACTCCAATAGATCAATGACACAAGGGTTAAGCTTTACACTCCCACTGAAGATTCAAGTCATTTTGAAGCGATTAAGATAATCGCATCTAATTTTTTTTAACGCCGCCATTGCCAGCATTGTAGGGTGTAGTGTGCCTACCACACCAGCACTGCTGGCGGCGCTGATGCACGTCTGCCATGCCTACAGAGCAGCGGGGGTGAGTGTACCCGCCATCATCTGCAGGGACGGCAGAAAGATGGATTTTAATCCTTTCCCAAACTTGCCAGACCAGCAGGGTGTGTGTACTGCCGATCGGCCAAAATGGCAAGGAACGGGGTTTATCCTGCCACTCGGACAGAGGGGAGGGTGTAGTGTACCTGTGCCCTCAGCCCGAAATGGCAGGCTGCGCAGGTGTGCTTGAGTGGGACGGAGAGGAAGGGTGTTGTGTGCCGACCACATCCGTCACCTCCGCCAGCTGTGAATACTGCGGTCTCGGATAGTCCTCATTGACCACAGTACCACCACCCTCGCAAGTAATGGTTTTTTTCTCTCAGACCAGGAAGGATTTTTTTTTCCCTCCCCACAACTTCCTTCCCGCCTTTCTCAATTTTTTCCACTTTACCAGCTGGTATGGTGGTTCTGGTAGAGAGAAAGGGGTGTTGAATGTATATTGTGGGGGTTTGTACAATATCACTTGTGTTATTTATTTCTCTTTTTTTGTCTTAGAAAAAAAACAGAGAATTTCTTAACAGACTATTTTACATAGTTATTATTATTTTTTTTTTAAATACAAAATTAAATATTACATATTTTTAAATTATAATTATGAAATAAATGTAAAGTGCATGTCCGGTTCTTTTGAATAGGCTTTGCTTCTTGACGAATTCTTGTGTGTTCGGTGTTGTTTTTCCTGTAGAAAAAAGGCATGTTTATGGTCCCATCGTCAGTAGGTCTTGTATTTTTAGTCTGTAAAGCCTGTCTAGCCCTTCCGGCGTTATTGTCCGTCGTTCGTATTTACTGTCTAGCCTGGCGTCCCATATTGTCTGTCTGTATGTCGCCAGGATTAGTATGTTTGTGTCGTGTTGTTGTCTGCTTACATTGTTTGGTATTGTGTTTGAGTGTGATTGCTCTATCTGTGTCTAAGTGTGTTTGTGTTGTGGACTGTATTAGGTTATGTAGTGTGCTCTTTGTTTTTTGTATGGCGGGGCAGTGTAAGAAGGTGTGTTTTTCTGTGTCTTTTTGGTATCTGTTCTTGCAAAGGTGGCACATGTCTTGGATGGGTATAGGTGTCATGTTGTATATTAGTTTGTATGTGATTTCTTTCTGTCTATTGGTCATTTGTGAGATGTGTAGATTTTTGAAAGTTTCTGTGAAGTCTGTAATCCCTGTTTCTCTACCCCGGCGAATTCTTTGTTTTTGGTGTTTGTTTGCCTGTTGGATGAGTTGTGTGTATATTTCTTTTGTTGTTTTCATCTGTATTAGTGAAATGTTGGATTTGTGCGTTTGGATAACCTGTTTGTAGAACGGGGGTAGTTGTGGTCCTGCGTAGTGTGGTGTGTTGTTGATTTTCTTTAGGATTGGATGCAGTCTCTGTCCGATATAATACTCTACAAAAGGGTACTGCCCTACGTTTAGTGTCGCCAGTCCGATGTATTTTACCCTAAGTGCTTGTATTTTTGTTTGTAGGTGTAGTTTGTGTTGTGCTAGTAGGAAGGATTGATTTATAAAATTTAATATATGTACGATGTAGAGTGATCTAAGTGAAACAATTTTTTTTTGCGAATAATATAATGACACTTGAAATCTAAATAATTTTTGAATTTTTACATTTTTTTTTAAATTGTTTCTTATTTTAATTAAAATTTTTATTATTTTTATTATTTTTAACATAAATCTTTATGTTAACTAATAATATACAATAAATTATAAAGTATTATTTATTTATTTCAAGATTGTTGTTTGTATGACTAGTAAAAGTATAGTACATAAATACTTTGACAGTTACCTCCCTTATAAAAAATTTCGGTGATACCTAGTGTGATAGTTGGGATCCGACTTTCAACAGGGGTGCTAGGCATTTTCCTAAGCCACGGCTTAAGCCGGCTAGCCAGCCATAACAATTCTAAGCCAGCCATCAGCAGTACTACGGCGCGGCTGAGGGGTCTACTTCCAAGGTTGCATAGCCAATATCTTTTGTCGCGCACAGCCTCATAAAATTAAAGGGAACGCTGCTACTTACCATCAAGAAATTAAGTGTTATACAGTTTGTGGTATTTGCCATCTACTGCTTTAGATTTAATTATAGAATATTATAGATGAATATGATATGTAGCACTGGCGGCGGAGCAGGGGGGGGGCAGCGGCCATCCCTAAAACTTTTAAGGGGTGGCGGCGCCCCCCCCCCCTTGAATTTCCAGTCTGCCCCCCCCCCTAAAATTTTTAACTTTTTTAACTTTGTAATTCATTTTAGTTTATATGTATCATTTTCATTTTCATAATTCATTTGATTTATTTCTTAAATTTAATATTTGAAAGAAATTATAATTAATTTACATTTTACAGTAATCACATTATTGAGAGTTGTTGTGTCATATTTTAAAACTAGTTGCAAGTGCCCGGCTTTGCCCGGGTTAAAAATAAGGTTTTCTGTTTATTTAAAAAGCGTAATTAGACGTTTAATTAAGATTTAAAATAAGACACGTAAAAAGGGTTTATTTGCATGCAATAAAAGGGTACATTTATCTTAAAGCAATGTGATACACAACATTTTTGGCAGTTCCTCTCTCCCTTCCCTCCCTCTCTCTCTCCCTCCTTCCCTCTTTCCCTCCCTCCCTCCCTCCCCACTCTTTCTGTCCCTCCATCTTCTCCCTCCCTCCCTCCCTTTCCATCCCTCCCTCTCTCCCTCCCTCCCTCCATCCCTCCCTACCTCCCCCTCTATCCCTCCCTCCCTCTCTCTCTCTCTCTTGTGGCAACATACAGACGTATGACTTTAGCAAAAGAAGACAATTCCTATGGATGAAGGAATGGAATGTAATAATGTAGTAAGTAATGTGATATTTTGTTCCCCGTACCGATCATATTTATAGTAAGTTAGCTATGTGGGAGAGAAACTCGTAAAACCTGAAATCGGCGTAAAAGTTTGCCAATTTTCATGTCTTTGATATCCAAAATAATTAATTACAATCAAAGTACCCATTGAGATGGAACGAATCCTGTTTAAGAACATTCCCCATGTAATTTTGTGTACGTGTACCAAATTTCACGTTATTTGGTTGTCTGGATCAGGCCCTTAGCCAGGTCAAAGTAAGCAGGGGGCACCAATACCCAGCAAGGGGGCACCTTTACTTTTTCTTTATGTTTTCCTCCTTTCTTCTTTTTTAAGCGGGGAGCACTCCATACATAGCGGGGGGCACGGCCCCCCCCCCAGTGCCCCCCCCTGGCTACGGGGATGGTTTGGATCTTGAGTTTTAAGGGAACAGACAGATAGACAGCAAATGCGTCTTATAAGTATAAAGAAGTATTGCCATCTACCGAATGACGGCAAATGTAATTTTTAAAGGAAATACAATTATTTATTACCTTTTCATAAATTACTTTTTGTTTATTGAGTTTACCGTTTCCCATCTCAGTTTCATGTTCATCATCATTCATGATAATTATCAGTAATTTTCTGACCTAATTTCACTATTAAATTTGTAAACAAACTGACATTACGAATCAGTTGACGACTGAAGTGCTCAATGTTCATTTTTATTTTTTTTTAATATATAATTTTTTAATAATATCGATTAAATACTTGCTAGAGAAGAACTATATTCTTTTATTGAATTAAGGGGGTAAAATTTGTCTTTCGGTCATATTTTTTCTTGCCCCTCCTTAATTTTTCAGGGGGGGGGGCGGCGCCCCCTGCCCTTGAATTATGGCTTGCCCCCCCCCCTTAAAATATTTCGTTCCGCCGCCGATGATATGTAGCATAGATTCATAAAGACAGAAATACTTATGAAAAAAGTAAATAAATAAATCATGAATGCTAGAAAATATCTCACATGAAAAAGGGGTTGGGGTGAGTGGGGGGGGATAGTTGTATTAATCACTTATTATTTTACTGTTGTTGTTTGTTTTTTCTTGTTATATTTTAAAAATCAAATCAAATTTCTATAATGTTTTTCATTATTTTAAAACAATTTATTGCATTTTTTAAAGTGCATTACATTTTTTATTCATACAAAAATAATTAGTGAAAAATGATTAGTATCGATTTGTAAAAAAAAATCCGATAAAATGAAGTTATTTCGTTGCTTTTGTTGGGCACACTTTTTAAACAGGCCCAACTAAAAATCCTGGCCAAACTCAATATGCTACTTCCTTTTTTCAAACTTCCGGCCGAAGGTAAAGCCTTTCAGTGATATACGATCTGTTATATTCTTAAAATCCGTCATCATCCCACTTAAGAATATGTTCAATAAGCAACGTATTATTTAATCTTTATTTTGGAATAAAAATCAATTGCACTGTAGTTAAATGTAATTCATGCTTAGTTGAAAAAAATACTTTATAGGGCCTGTTAATGTTCGTGTGTGAATGTTTATAAAAATGTATTCTTCTGATCCATATCGTAATGATCATTTATTTATTTTAGAAAATGGGCCGCGTTATTCGATCCCAGAGAAAAGGTCGTGGGTCTGTCTTCAAAGCCCATACCAAAAACAGGAAAGGTAAAGCAGCACTTAGAGCTGTTGATTTTGCTGAAAGACATGGATATATTAAAGGTGTAGTTCGGGTAAGTTTCCCCCAAAAAATGTGCTTTGTGTATTCATGTTTATAGTTATCTTATGTGATGTGCCATGATATATTACTAACAATATAGTTGCCATATTATAAAATGTGATAGGGGATAAACACTAACTTTTTCTGAATAACATTTAGGTTACAATGACTTGTTCTAAGTTGTCTAAAGTATTGTATAAATATCTTTTCTTTAGGATATTGTCCATGACCCTGGTCGTGGTGCACCATTGGCTAAAGTCCAGTTCCGTGATCCTTATAAATACCGCATGCTTACAGAAACATTTATTGCAGCTGAAGGAATGCATTCAGGTCAATTTGTTTACTGTGGGAAAAAAGGTAAATATGCTTTGTGCTAATTACTTAATGAAAATGTTAACATTATTTTTTGTTCAGCTTTCACCAAAAGTAAACATGCTAATGTACTAATAATTTTCATTTCAGCTGCTCTGCAAATAGGCAACATTCTTCCAGTAGGAATGATGCCTGAAGGTACCATTGTCTGTTGCCTTGAGGAGAAAAGTGGTGATCGTGGTAAATTAGCACGCACATCTGGAAATTATGCCACAGTTATCTCTCACAATCCAGAAACAAAGAAAACCAGAGTAAAGTTGCCATCTGGTTCCAAGAAAGTGGTTTTCTCCGCTAATAGGGCTATGATTGGTATGCATAATTTAATTTTACCCATGTTTTCCCACACCACATATTAGGGGAGGGTATGGTTTTTCTTAGTTAATAACTAAGCCTATTTTACATTAGTGATGTAAATATTCACTTTTGCATTGTATATTTTTTTGCTTTAGCAAGTGTAAAATGTACACCCTCTGAACTGAAGTCATCTTTATCTGTTGTTTTTTAAATAGCCATATCTTAACATTGAAATTATATCCTTATAGAGTGGGTTAGAATCCAATGAAGGCTGGGATTTTTTTTTTGGCAGAAGACCCTTAGTTTATTGTTTGTCTTAGTTCAGCTCAGACTTTTTGTGTTCTCGAGAAAAATTTTGGCTACAAATTTTAGTGTAACTTACCAGGTAGCATTAAAATAATAAAATCTTTCTACATTTTATGAATAGAAATTGATAAAATTTATTGCAATATGTACACGCCATATATTTCATAATTAAGTGTATATACATTTCCACGGTTTAGTCAACTGTCAATGTGATTTCATGTTGCTGGTGTTACAACTGTGGTAAAATAATCAATTGCCATAAATCTAGGATTTCTGGTCGTTCTGGCTATGAAAACCTGTAGTGAAGGCTTTTGCTTGTCTAATAGAGTAGCCTATTAATCAGTTGTTAGTAGGCTTAGTTTTTGGACAAACATTTTTTTACTACCAAAGATATTAATACGCAATGTTTTGCTGTAATTGTGGTATCTCATTTTTCCTTGCAGGTATTGTTGCAGGAGGTGGTAGGATTGATAAGCCTATATTGAAAGCAGGTCGTGCTTATCACAAATACAAGGCTAAGAGAAACTGCTGGCCTAAAGTTAGAGGTGTTGCCATGAACGTAAGTAATGTCCTTTTTTTCCTTCATTTTGCCAATGATGACAGTAATATTTTTTCATACTTTTTTTGATGAAACCGCATGGCTTAACTGATGGCAAGATATACACACTTCGATATTTGATTCAAATGTGATGCTGCATGAATAATTTATTTCTTGTTTTAATTTTTTAATAACTTTTTTTATAGCCTGTTGAGCATCCTCATGGTGGTGGTAACCATCAACACATCGGTAAAGCATCTACTGTCAGACGTGATGCCTCTGCTGGTAAAAAGGTTAGTGTTCTTTTTTTATTTTCTATAATGTACTCAATATCCTGAAAGGAATCTCTTAACAATTGAAGTAATATTCTGCAGAATGGAATTCTTAGTGTAATGGAACTGATTTGAACCATATTCAATACATAAAAGAAGGTTAAACACTAATGGTTTTCAAAAGTGTTGCAACACACCAGTTGGTCACACGATGATCTGAAGTGGGTCCCCAAAATTTTTTCGTAATTTCTTGAGGGCATGATTATTAGGTTTTCTAACATGCCTTTTCCTTTATAAGGGAGTTGCCAAAACTAGTTGGTTACCTTGTTATACACTTTTAAATAAGATAGTAAAAAGAATTGACAATCTTTGATGTTTTTTAATTATAAAATTGATTTCTGGCCTTTCTTTTTGTACTGATGAATATAATTTTCTTCACTTTGACCTGAGTGCTATTGATGTTATATTTTACTGAACAAAACATGAGGCCATTTGTTAACATGTTTGTTTTTTTTTTTTTTGTGTTTTTTTGGTTGACTTGCTATGACCATCACCTGACTTTTTAATTTTTTTCTTATTTTAGGTTGGTCTTATTGCTGCTCGTCGTACTGGTAAATTGAGAGGTACCAAGCAGATTGCAAAGGAAAAAGAATAACTTAATTTAGTTTTGTTAAGATTGCTGATAATAAATATGATGGGATTTCCAATTTTGTATTATTATTTTTTTATTTTATCATTTTTTTTAGTGTTGCATGAAAATGACATCAAGACATTTTAACAATAGACAATACATCAATGCTATACTACATCACAAAATCTTTCACTATATAGTAATCTAAAAAGCTTGTCTTCCATGACCATGTGTTGGTATCCACTTGATAAATAGTAGTCTCCATAAGCGACAGCACGACCTTTATATAATGATAGTTTTTGGAGTGTTACTATATTAAGAGCTATCAGTAGGTACCACAAACTGGCTCAAAATCGTGGTTTTGCGTCACTGTAGTCAATATTTGGATAGTTTTAACTTAATGATTTCTCTACTTATAACTGATCAAATCTCATAAACAATTATATCATTTTAAAGTATTTTGTAAGCCCTACAATAATATGTAAATTTTAATTACGTAGATTTAGAACAAAAGGTTACATTTTTAAAATGAAAACCATCACCGAAGTCACTTTTTACCGGCCGACGTGCGATCTAATTTGACTATCCTATTTTCAATCTCCGTGCGATTCTGGGCCATTCGTCCTACAGTAATGTCAAATATATCAATGTGTGCGAAAATGAATGCCCTTTACAACCATACTAAACATTTAATTAAATTATATTTAACGATATTTTTAATATAAAAAAATCATAATAAAAAGTAAATTATTTTGCGATTTTTTAATTTTGTAGGTTTTTCTTTAGTATCATTAGAAAGCCCGTCCATTTTGCTTTTAAAATGTTATAATGAAACTTAATTTGTAAGCATGGCCCAGAATCGCAGAGCGCTAAGCAATAGCATATAACACGCATTTTTCACCCTTCTTGCACGACCGTAAAAAATGGCCGACAATCATGTTGGCAACGCTACACCAGTCACAATGTATAGAACTTTATTGGGACTTAAACACCTAGTTGGTAAGTAAAAACGATAAAAACATGTAGATAAATAGTTACTTTATTTGTTCCTTTCTCTTTTAGCTTTATATCTCTTTGGAAATGTTTATTGTTGTAGTTATAATAACTTTAATATGATAAACCTCGAGGCCATTTTGATGCTTTTGTACATTGAACGATACCCCTCATGTTTGCGGACACTTCTATTTTTTTCTGGCTATTTTTTTAGAAAGATAATATTATATTCTAAGAGATTATATATTCAAAATTGACTAGTATATATTTTTTACAGTTGTTAGATAGTTTTATTATCTCAAATTAAAACAAATATAACAGGTCACTTGGTCGGTAATTGGTTGTCAATGTAAACATATAGTAGATTGTAGACTGACCGAATTAACATAACTATTATTGAATGGATATTTTTTCAATTATTGTTGTAATATAACTGTTATTTTTAGTCTATGCATAAATTCACTATTATCTAAGTAAGAACCATTTTTTAAATATCATAATTGTCTCTATCAGAGGGTGTACAGCTCAATACTTTATAGAAGGTTTCTGTGCTAGTTGGAGGGATACCTTTATTGCCTTGGCTACTAGACTAGTAATACATTACTTCTTCAACTCTGGTTTTGAAAGAGGAAAATGGCAAGTCATGGACTCGTGTAACTGTTACGCCTGCATTTTTTTTAAATTAAAATATCTCTTAGCCACTCATGCGTTTGTATTATTATTAAGTATTTAATTATTAATATTAGTTCAGTTTTAGTATTATAAATATATTGAAGTATGAACATCTTCTACCTTTAATTAAATATGGTTCTCACAAATCCAAAAACAAAAAAAGAAGAACTGGTATAAGTGTATTCAAGTTAAGTAACACATAGAAAAGACTTTTATGTGTTTAAATACCATATGAGCAGTTTATTATGTAACCTATTTGGACCAATTTTGAATGTGGGTTATATATGGCAGCTTTTGGAGTGAATAAGAATAATATACACAGTCCCCTTAAGGAGGTTGTTCTTTCAAAACTACAGAGATTAACTAATGAACTTTTCATTCATTTTTTATGTATTATAATTATATGAAGTAAACAACAGACATTCAAACTCTTGATAAACAAATAATAACAGAGAAATAGATGAAAACATAATAAAACATTTAAAACAAATAAAACTTTTAATGGTAGGGTCAATAATTGGAAAAATTGTCCTTGATGAAATAGTAGTACTATATCAAGAAATTAGAGTTAAAATCACTAAATGATCAAGAAAACAGTACATTATTTCTAAGTAAGCATGAATTGAAACAAAACAGATGTGTTTTGAAAAGCTCCAGAAATAAACCTTTATTACTATGAGAGGTATTGAAAGATAAAATTTAAAAAGAAGGGAATGATGCTAATCAACAGTGCAGGATTTATATATAACCTACAAAAGCTATAGCTTAGCAGGCCCGTGGCCAGATCAAAGTAAGCAGGGGGGCACCTTTACTTTTTCTTTATTTTTTCTTCTCCATACCTAGCGGGGGGCACGGCACCCCCAGTGCCCCCCCCCCTTGGCTACGGGGCTGTAGCTTAGGGCCCCCACTTTTTTAGGAGGCCCCCAAAAAATTGTTAGAGTGAGCGATTGTTATACATGTTTAGATATTTGGCACTGCCATTTAATTTCTGGAATTATAAAGGGCCCCATATCCCAAATGACGGGTGGCCGAGTGGTGTAGATACTCGACTGTCGACATGTTATCTGGTGCAAAGTCGTCCCACAAGTCCACCCGGCTTTAAATGTGTACCTGAATTAACTTGGGGAAGTAAAGGCGGCTGGGCGTTGTGCTAACACATAATCCCTTCATATGTCGTGGTTATAGAAAGAGAAGAATACTACACTTCATCTGCCCCGATGGCCCAGTAGGGCTAAGGGAACATTTCTATATCCAAAATAGCTTAGGGCCTTATGACGTCTAAATCCGGTCCTACTGATCAATTAAATGGTACATTAATAACTCATTTAAATGGTATATGCTTATAAAATATAACTTAAAATTAAAATTATTTAAATTTCGAAAGTTGCACTTATTTAGGTGAGCTCATGTAGTGGTAAAATGCGTAAATTATTTGTTAGCTTTCCATGACTTATGAAATAATTAGAATATAATTGAAATGTATGCATCTAATGTTACTGTTACTATTGTTACTAATATAACGTTTCAAATAATACTTAATAGTGGATTTTTCCCTAATGAAAAGTATTTTTTATTGATTTTTTACATGCATGGATTTAACCATCCCGGTACTGTATACATAAAAGTAATTGGTCTAAAGACTATTTTATAGTTAAGAGCTATGTATACCCTACATTTTCATATGTAAATGTTGAATATATACGTAATTGTTCTTTTTTTGTTAATTTTTTAAAATGACCAATTTTTTAGTTTTTTTTTACCCCACCTATTTCTACCCTTTATTATATTAAACATAAATAATCTTAAGATATTATGACTATTTGAATGTATAGAGCTTAAGTTACCCTACAGATTGATGTAATTAGTTCTTATGTGTGTTGATTACAATATTTATTATGATTTTTTGAAATGTCACGAATTTTGAAAATTTATCTCCCTTTTTATTTTTTCTAAAAAATGATGAAAACCCATTTTCAATGCTATAAATTTTAATGATATTATAATTTTACACCATTGAAAAAAATTGAGTTTATTCTATGTATATTTGTGTTTGTATTGAATGTAAATGATTTGGTGTACAGGGAATACTTTTGCAGATAACACTTGGCAAAAATGGCCTTTTTGAAGGTGTTGTGAAAAAATGAAAAATCAAAAATTTATATCTTTTAAACTATTTGAGCTATAGTAATAAATTTGATGTCCACCATCTTAGATTCTCGAGTTCTTGCAATATTCATGTTGAAAAAAGCTGTAAAACCATTTTAAAAAATCAGTTTGTGGTACCTACTATCAGCTAGGTTGAAGTTAGTTGCCTTTACTATGGCTCATTAAGCTAAACTGAATGAGTTTCCTACTAGCTTTCCTGTGGAAACAAGCCATTCTTATCTTGTCAATGTCTAATAATGTAGCAGATAATCTTAATTGTTACATTCAGTTCAAACACTTTTTTAAAAAAATGTATCAAATCAACAATTGTTCCTGCATTTATTTCCTTTTAGTCAAGTACTGTCACTTGAAGTGGCAAAATAACGGAGATGCATAATTTTTTATACTAGGGGTATATTACTGAATATAATTTTGTTATAAACATGTGAAAGTTTAGCAGCTCCATTGGAAACCAGAAGTTTACAACCAACTAAAGCCCTATTAATGGACAAGGTGCATCATTATTACATTTATAAACCAAAATATCTTTCACTGTCAATATTTTTCAATTTTAAAGTAACCAATCTAAACTACTTATGGAAAGTCTACTTACTACAGATTACACTATCTTTACAGTTAAAATAGATCTATTTGGAAAACCTGAGTGTGACTAACCTCTTAGAATAGTCATGGCTAGATATTCTGGTAGTTATGCAAATTTCGCCCCCACCCCCTTACCAGATCTGACAAGTGCAAAAAAAGATGGTTCATTGTCCTGTACTGCTGCATAACCTGGACTTGTGTGTTGTGTTTTAAGGAAAAATCTTTTTCCATTGTTAAATTGTGTGGTATATTGTATTTTAATACAATTTTGACCATATTACACTTACCCAGTAGTGTTGTTTTAGTCCCAGGTCATATTTTAGTTTCAGTTTTTATTTCGTTTTTTCTGTAATAATTTCAGTTTTCGTCTAGTTTTAGTCTTGCTGCTAATTTTAGTTTAGTTCTCGTTGACGAAAAGTCAACATTTTCGTCATTGAAGGTTTTAGTTTTCGTCAACGAAAACAACACTATTACCCAGAACATTTTTGTCTTAGAAATGAATATAAGATATTCTGATTGCCAAATAAGCAAATTAATTTTTTCAGGTCATTTATATTACATTTACAAATTTGGTTTCCCTTATAAAATTTTTAGTGCTGCTTTTTTGTTCTGTAGTGTGGGCTTGTCTCATAATAAAAAAAAGGGCAAGACAGATCAATAAATAACAAGTTGAAAATTTGATGTATGTTTATTTTTAAAAAGAAATCGACTATTAATAATAGTCATCAATGCTATAGTTTGGATGTTCAAGTAGGAAAGAGGGTTCACAGCATATTTCTGTTATAAACAAAAGTGGTTGTATATATATTGAGACGGCCTGCTGTGGTAAATAATTATTTAAATATGCAAGTGACTAACTGGTCACCTGCTATATTTAAATTTTAAATTATTAGGACTTGGTTTTATACTATCTTGTAAGCTTTGGTTGGCTTGATAAGCAACAGATAATTAATATCCCTTTTTCTGAAATGTATTGTTATTTATTTTAAGTAATATTATAGGGCATATTTTTTTCTACTTTTTAGGGCATATTTCTGTATTTATAGGGCATTAATGCATGCATTATTCTTACTTATAGAAAAAGGAAAGTTTCTATATTATACTATATAACATTTAATGTCAAGAAAATTATGAAGTTTCTTTTATACTTTATATTTTGACTGAATTGTGGGTGCAAGTTTTACACAAAGAGCATGCAAAGGATAAGGGTTATTTAAGATATTCCAGAGTTCGCGGTTCTTAATTATATAAGTTCAGTTCTGGAAAAGAAATGTTAATAGTGAATGTATGTAAGTTTTTCTTTTAGTATAATAATATCATGGTCATATAACATTGTTTTGTTTAGTAGACCATTAAAAGGGTAGCGGAAAATAAATAAACGCTTGTATAGGTCGGTGATTTTATTTCACAACATTGTGTTTTTTTGGTAAGATTAAAACCATTTGAACTATTGTATTGTTATAGCCCGATATCATTTAATTGCCTGAAAAAGACACATTGATGCACTATTTTTTTTGTTTAGTGTTTATATATTTTTCTTTAAAGCTGACTGACTATATAGGTATTTAAGAAATAAATGAAAATATTAATGCACATGTGTTGTGTCTTGTCTGTTGTCAAAATCATGACAGCTCGTAAGTCTTAAGTGGTACATAAACTACTATGCTGCACCCTTTTTTTTAAATTATAATTTAATTATTTAGGGACTACAAAATTATCATTCTGAATTATATATCAGTATATTTAAGATTTTAACAGCTATTAAACAAGGGTAATGCGTAGCCACATGGTGACCTACTTAAGATGGTTGTTGCAACTGACGAAAATTGACAAAAAAATAATTTTCTTAAGAACAATACAATTACTATTTATGCCAATAAAGCATATTGTTATTTGAAAGCTTTTATCTTTAATTTTTCTTTCCTTATTCCCCTTATTGTCTTTCGGTTAGACAAGCTGTCACAAGATTCCATCATATACTGATGTCAGTATTAATTATTGTATTTTAAAATCAGCAGAGCCACTCATACTAGTCATATGCCATGCCATAATACAGAGGTTTTCAACCTGTGGTCCGCGGACCCCCAGGGGTCCGCGGGAAGCTTCAAAGGGGTCTGTGGTAAAGTCAATGAAATTAGGGATTTTCTCGTATAAAATATCGATTGTTTGGTTGATTGGTTAGCTTTTAGCTAAACAAAAAAATACAAGCTATGCCAATGTTTCAGGTACAAAAAACAATGTACAGGCATAGCGCCTTTTGTTTTCAAGAGATAAATGTTGTGATAAGCTAATTATCTATTGTCTGGTATCGAATGTATGGCGATGAACTTCCACATGGGCTTGATAAATGTTACAAAGAATCAGTGTACCAAAGTTTCTAGGTTGAGCATTGTATTTACAAGAATATAGGTCAAACATTGTATTTTCAAGAATATGGATCATTGGGTCATGGATGAGAGTTAATTAATTAGTTTGTCACTAAATTGCAAAGGTTCAGAGTAACTACTGTTTTGACTGAAATAACAGAATATCCCCAACGAGGGACGGACCAATCAGAGACAACAACATAGGTGAGAAGACGCAGTCATTAGGGTCTTATAAAAGAAAATAGCAGATCTTTTGTAAGGGATAGAGATTGAAAGAGAGGAGAGGGGAGGGGGAGAACAGAGTGGTACAGACATACAGTTCGACAAAAATAGACAGCCCACGGGAAAGAGTAGTGATGTTTCAGTGAATATGTATCTTGGAGGAAAACTGACCAGAACTTGGAAGATTCTGATGATTAAGCAGCCGAAGACGAACGAAAAAGAAAACGGCTACAGCAGCTGTCGTATTACTTTCATCAATATTCCAGTATTCCGATGTCAGCGCATTTCATTGGATTCGAAATACCTTTGAATGCGGGCTAAACGATTTAACTAGTCGCGAACAAGAACAATTGATCAAATTTTCATCTGACAGGACACTGCGCTTGCAGTTCAGCAGGCTGCCACTGTTGTCGTTCTGGCTAGCATGTTTCCAGGAATACTCGCTGCTGTCAGACAAAGCCATCAATGTCTTGCTACCATTTTCTACGACCTACTTGTGCGAAACTGCATTATCTGCTGTTACTGCGATAAAAACCAAGTACAGGTCCAGAATGGATATTGAACATGAAATACGCATATATTTATCACACATACCACCATGTTTGGACAAAGTCTGTAGTGCAAAACAGGCACATCCTTACCACTGAACAGAAAACTTTGTAACGGACAAACCAGTGGAATAAATATTCGGTTAGTGTTTCATTATTTGGATAGACAGCTATTTTCGTATGTAAAAAGACTTTTACATGATGTGCTCGTAACTTAGGCCAGACGTACCGTTTAGCAGAATTTAAGTAGATTACATCTGCAAACTTAATTAGACATATTAGGGCCCAACCTGAGGTACGAAAAGCCGAGGCCAGGGTGCCTTAGACTCTGGGGGTCCGCCACCCGAGCTTGGTATGTCTGTGGGGTCCGCAGGGTAAAAAAGGTTGAAAACCTCTGCCATAATCCATATGCTTATTCCATCACATGGCATACCCCCTCCCCCCTTATCAGTGGGCTAGGGCTCCTTAACTACATTCCTCTGTTAGGACTTTTATTTTACCATAACTCAAAAATGTAAAGCTTATCAGTTTTCAGAATGGGACACCCTGAGGACCAATGTTCCCTCTAAGGTGTGGTATGAAGTGAGCTAAAAATTTTGTCTCTGAGCAACATTTTATTTGAGGCCAAAATTTGTGAGCGATTTAAGCGAAGTCGTCCATCGGAGTGAGCGATCGTACGTGTAGTATGAGCGACGCTCTGAATTTGAGGGAACATTGTTGGCGACTCTACTTTTGAGAAGCCACACAGAAACAAAAATTTTAATCCTTTTATATTTCTTTTTTTTTTTTTTTTGAAGATGCCCTATATTTTCTTCTGTGCCTGTAATCTCATCTGACCTATGTCTGCCTCTGCTTTAACCATCTTTCTACTTAAGAGGTGTTTACTAGTTATAATAGAAATGCTAATAACTTGCTTACAGTCAGGGTCACCTCAAGAATGGGCTTTCTGAGCACTTGTCAGGGGCCCCTGCTTAAAATGACTTAACACCCCATGGTCAGAAGAACTAGTTGTCAAAGATTATTAGGGGCCACAAATTTACAAGAGCCTTTGGCTCCCTACAACAGCTTTGTAGCAGTGTTTTGTGACCTATACCATTGCTAAAGCCTGATTAGAAAGGAGCATAGAAATATTTATATATTGTTCATTATTACATTGAAATGTATCCATATTTCATGGATACTATACTATATGTTTTATTTATAATTTTTATGTGCTAAATTTCAGATCTTGAGCCATATCCAAAATGTCTGGATTTCCAGATTTTTCACAACCACCACCACCATTTTTCCAAAATAATAATTTGCCCATGAGGGCCAGGTTGCCACATCCCAATTTCAGACCTCATTTTCCATCATTCCTTCCACCACCTCCTGGTATGGCACCCATGATGAATGGAAATATTCAGCGACCATTTGTTCAGCAGCGCAATCAGTCATGGAACAGTTTTCAGCGTTTTTCAAATGGTAACGCTGGTAGACCTATGCCACACTATTCAGGGCAGACAAGCTTTAACAGTTTTTTTCCTAATGGACAAGGAGCAGCTAATGAAAGCTTTCCACATTCAGCTGAAACGCCACAGTTTTCAACAAATAATACTCCTGCAGGATCCAGTAATAATGGAAAATACTGGCATCACCAAAGAGGTGGTAAACATGAAGGTTTGAAGAAGGTTAGTAACATTTTTCTTCAAAGTTTAAATGAATTATCAAGATAAAAAGTAGAAGACAGGGGTGTAAATCTTGAGACATAAAAAGATAAGAAATTAATTTCTATACTGGCTTCATTTTTTTTTCATAAAATTCAAATGGATCTTTATTAAAAGTTACAATGTTTTTTTATACAAATTCAAAATTGTGAAATCGATGTGATTATGTTTTTTCCTGTAGAAAAAAGAAAAGATTGACAAACGTCTTCTGCCAGAGAACAATGTTTTCTTTTGTGATATATGCGATAGAGGTTTTAAAAATGAAGAATTATATAAACAACACACTGATGGTCACATAAAGGTAGGTTTTAAATTTTCTATATTGAATTTCTTTGATTGGTTATAATTGGAATAAGTTATACTATAACATAATTGTTATGAAACTTTCAGTAGATGTTAAGTCTTTCCAGTTTTTCATCCCTGAAAATTAAACAGAAAAAATATATCATAAAGACAGTTACCTAGCATGGTTTTTTACTCTTATGAAACACTATTCTTTTCATTTAATTTATATTAGCAGTATACCTGGCATTGCTTAGGAAGTTGAGGTGCCACATGACACTTAAACATTTGTGCTTATGCCTGACACACAGTTGGGTGAATGGTGCTTACTAGAGTTAAAACGTAATTTGAGGAATGTGGCTTAATAGGCTAGACACATTTGGAGGAATGGAGCTTAATGGAGTAGACACAGTTGGAGGAATGGAACTTAACAGAGTAGATCATTTGATTGATTACTGTGTCTTAGTAAATCTACTTCTCCATACTAACTGTACTCTTTATCACATTTAGTGCTGTTTGTTTAATTAAACTAATTATCATCTGTTCTTGGGAACAAAATATACTTGAACTAAAACAGATTAAAAAACATAAATTCAGTTTCTACAATAAAGCAGAATACATGTTTACAAAGAAGGTAGGGAATAAAATATGATTTGTTTAAAAATTGTGTCTGTCTAAGTATGTAAATGCATACCTTATTTCATACACAAAGTGGTCTATTTTTAGTACAATGATTTGTTCAAGAAATAAAAATAATGTTTTTGTGTGTAGAGAGATAATTGTTTGACTACCTATCACTTCACCATTGTTTATAGTAATGGTTATAAGACAAAGAAATATATGATAATTTACTTGTCTGTTATGGCTGTCTTATAATTTTTACTGAAACAGGACTCATTTTGATTAATTTGCCAGTTTGTTAAAACTTAACAATTGGATAGTCTGTTAAAAAAATTTTGATTTTTTAAAATTCTTTTTAACACTTGTAGCTTTAGAAATAATATGTACAGTTATTCAGTTATTGACATATGTTTCCTTTTCTTCAGTGCACATACAGAGACTGCCCTTTTTTTGCAGCCCCAAAACTTGTTCAGCTTCATATGTCAATGGTAATTGTATTTATTTTTATGAATAATAATTGATATGCAGCATTTTTAATCTCAATTGGTTTTTCTAATTCATAAAATAATGACTTTTTTTTTACATGGCATCCTAAATTGATATTTTACCCTCTTGCATTCTTATCTGAGCTTATCAAATTTTCCATCCATTCTGCTTATGATCAAAATATCGGCTCCCGGCCTAACTAGTAATTTAAAAAGATTATTAGTCTGTATGGACGCTAAATTTTAACGATAAAAAAAAAAAGATTTTTACTTTTAAAAAAAGTATGTATATTGGTTTGCTCTTTACTGGAAATGATGACAAGACAACATTTAGGGCAATGTTA
Source organism: Bulinus truncatus (assembly GCA_021962125.1). NCBI lineage: Eukaryota > Metazoa > Mollusca > Gastropoda > Planorbidae > Bulinus > Bulinus truncatus. Next base: position 9,134,425 of record JAGDYQ010000018.1, on the reverse strand, counting down.
AGCTCAGTTTAAGACTGTATATGGTAATTATATATGCTAACAGAATGGATGGCACTTTTTATTGCATTCAGCAGGTTAAATTACAGTGTTTGTTTTTTTTTAATAATTTAATTAATACATATACAATACAATTATTTGTCAATTTATTGCAAAATGTCTATATTTAAACAAACATTTGTGAATCAGTACATTCAATTTCTTAATACCATATTTATAAACATCATCAGTGTTTGTATATATTTTTGATGTAGCCATGAAATATTTATAATATTAATGATTATATAATGCATCCTATTTTATTCACAGCAACATAAAGGTGGACTTGCAAAGAAGGTCTGGGGTCTTGAATCAGATGATGACGTATCGAAATGGAGAGAAGAAAGGAAAAAGTGAGAGGCAGATTTTTTTTTTATATTTGTTGAGAAAAATCTATATACAGGGAGATAAAATCTATTTTTATAATTTTGTAAAAATGTTTATTACTAATTACAGAAACTTTCCAACGCTAGAAAATATTGAGAGAAAAAAGACAGATGATGCTGAAAAGCTTGCAAGAGGTGAACGCATTCAAATAAAAGATTTTAGGTAAGATTAATTTGAGGTTGACTTGACTTAATGCCTTGAACTCCATGCGGAGCAAAGGGCCACTGCAACCACTCTCCAGCGCACCTCTGTTTTGGGAGGCCTTTTTCAATCCCCCCCCCCATGTCTGTTTGCAGATTTTCATTTCCTGCTCGCAAGACCTTCTCCAAGTGGTCTTTGGGCGGTTGGCCTTTCTCTGGCCTTGGGGGTTCCATTGCAGAGCCATTTTTGTGATGTGTTCTGGAGGCTTCCTCAGCGAGTGGCTGATCTATCTCCATTTTTTTATGGACAATTGTAGGTCTATAGGATCTTGATTTGCCAGCTGCCAGAGATTTTCGTTCCTGAATTTATCTAGCGTCCTTATCATAAAAATATTATCTTTAACTTTTCATATTTTTTTTAAAGGCTTAATGGTCATAGACTTTATTGAGAATATTCTTAAAGTCTTAAAGAAAAAAAACCACAAAAAAATGTTTTCCTCTTTTAATTGTTGAAGCCAGTTGTAATATAAAATTGTTTATTGGCAACACATTATTTCTGATGCTACTGGTAATATTTATACTAGAAGTTATTTAAACTCCTCTTATTAAAATCATTTTTTTCAACTTATAGCCGACTTAATTTAATTTCAAAACAATTTTGTTGCAGTAAATTTGGAAAAGATAGAGGCAGAGGAAGGGGAAGAAGACGAGGACAAGATAACAGGAGGGGCAGAGGGCGGTGGGGGAGAAACAGAGGTAATAGGTTCAACGATGATTTCCACACTGAGGACCAGAAGTCTGACAGCGATGATGATGCCCCACCAGAAGAGATCAAACTTGTCAAAGAGATTATTGCCAGTAACCAAGGTTATTTTAACCTTAGCAATTAACTGACATGAGATTATTTTTTTTTTCACTTAAAATTCTTAATTGCATTTATTCTAGTAATACTTTTTGAAGTGGACTTTGGGGTGAAAGGAGGAATTATGCACTATTTTCTAATACATTAACAAAAAATGTTTTAAATACTCTAAACCAGTAGGTACACTTGAGGCTAGCACAGAAAAATCTGAAACTGTTCAAGAAAATAACAGTGGGTTAGGACTACTGGCTTACTATGGAGATTCTAGTTCAGACTCAAACGATTCAGAGGAAGATGATGGTGTCCCAAAAATGGAACCAGGTGAGATAGCTTCTTCTTCTTCTTTGTTCTCGATATATGATTATGGAGGATTTCAGATGACCAGGCCTATAGTCATGATGAACTGCACGGTGGCATCCAAGTCCGTCTCGCTCCCATAAAGTTTTTGATTGAAGGAGGTCATCTGTGGCCAGAACCTGTTGCGAGCTGTGTCATGTAAAGGGCATGTTTGGAGAACATGTTCTGCATTCTCTGGAGACATCCCACATGGGCAGTCCTCACTGTTTCCAATGCCTAGCCTTCGGAACATGTGTTGTCTGTGAGATAGCTGATTGGATGAGTTTATTTCATCGGTACATTGTGTAATGATTGCAGATCAATTAGAACTTAAAGGTTGATTTTTTTTTTTTTTTAAATTGAATTGTTAACTGTAAGAGGAATTTGTGAAAATTTCACCCACTTATTATTAAATGATCGCGACAATATACAGCACATGAAAAAAAAGATACCAATTCAGCTTTTGGCTTAATTTTTCTCTTTTTTTTTTTTCGACCTATTAAATTGTTTAACCAGGATTGGGTGAATTTTTAGAAAACTGCGACAGTAGGTTCTTAAATTTGACAGATCTATAAACAGGGTAAGGGAATACAGGCCGGATCAAACATTCAAAGTAGTTTTAGTTTGCCGATGTTTGTGTTCATTGATATTTTGAGTGTGTAAGTTGTTCCAGTGGGTTGATGTTGCATTAGTCTTAATAGCTGGAGTCAAAACTACAGATTTAATTTGAATTCTGTATTTTCAGCACCACTGATTACAGAGACTACCCCTGCTGCTGGTCAGCACGTACCTCGAGAGAACTTGTTACCTAATCCTTTTGCGGGAACCCCTCCAGCGGTTGCAACATCTGTCAATGAAACTAAAAATAGTTCAGGTTCCGTGACGCCTTGCAGAGACATAATTGCAGATGACAGTTCACAAAACACATCACACTTAAAGGCTGCCCCGGTTTCTGAAAACGAAATAAAGCAAGGTGTGATGGCACAAAATGCAGATACCTCTTCTGGGAGTGTTAAACTCAACAATTTTAGCTCCGAAAACCAAGATGTTCAGAATAATAGCAGAAGTCCAGGGCGAGGGGATGACATTAAGAACAGGAAATATGAGAATCAGAGAAGGAACAGAGACAATGACAGGGGAGACCATCCGGCCATTAAGAGAAGAAGGATGAAACATGATTACACTTTGTTGGAAAAAGTTAGTAGACATTGCATTATTTTTTTTTTAAATCTATTGACCCTCTGTGACCAAAATAATTTATTTCCAGGCACTCTTGTGTCAGTAGTGGTGTCAGAAAAATATTTTTTTCTTTTCCGATTTCATAACCTACCTTAAAAAAAATTTGTTTTAAATATAACACCAAAGCTTCCCTGGTAACCATGCCAAGTTTCTTTTATTTATTTATCCGAAAATGAAAGAATGTCTTCTTCTGTCTGTCGAGGGGAGGGGTATGGAAGTCACCATGCTCCTTTCTTATCATTCATTTAGTCTCTTTCAAGGGAACAACAAATATTGGTGCGGAAGAAGAAAAAAAAAGGTATGCTTTTGTGCTTATGGTGTGGAGGTTTGGGTTGCTTCCTTCCAGTTTTTAACTGTTACTTTTTACTTATTTACCTCCTTATTTTCCAAATATTTTGTGCTGGCAACTTAAGCAACTGTGTTTATATACCAAATATAAGTATATACATGTATTTTTGTATATGCATTATTTTTTTCTCTTGTTAATTGTATTCAACATCCCTCTCACATATCTTATTTCTGTGCATCCCATTGTGAATTACTCCGTTTAATTCTGTGAGTCTTAACACCTTGTCATTAGCTTTTATGTATTAATTATCAAATATTTAAAATGCCTAGTCAACTTCCTTGTTGCAAATGATATACATTCAGATATTGCATATCAAAAAACCATATAACAAATATATGGTAAGATTTCTTCAAGAAAAAATATAACTTTTGCAGCAGTTTTATTTCAAAATTCTCCTCTTTCTTTAACCTAAATATATACATGTACTATCATTTTGAAATACTAATCAAAGGATGTCTAAAATTACTGAGTATGTCGGCAGTCAAGCATCTACAACACTCCACCACCTGTCCCTATGATGTTCCATAATATTCTGTCAATAAATAAATCATAGGTAGGCTAAATAACTCACCACTTGATAATATTGTTCTTTTTTATTCACTTTGCAGATGCTGGCTCCAGATATCAGAAGGGAACGGAACAAAATCCTGCAGTGTGTACATTACATAGTCCAGCACAAATTTTTTGCAGAGAGTTGAACAAAGTTTACATGATAATTTTGATTTACTTCAATCTTGTTTTTAAATAAAAAATATATCTGCCATTTGAAGACAGAAACCTGAATCAGAATGTATGAGTTTTGAAACATCTCAGTTAATATAAAACACTAGAGAGACAGATCATTTTCACTGTTTGATTTTTGTTTTTATAGAAAAATTATCACCATTTTGTGTTCATCTGAAAAAACTTACATCTGTACCGTACCCTGCACTGAATGACATTTTTAAAAAATCTACCCAGGTTTGTAATTCTGTGTAATTGAGATCTTGTTTTCACAGTGTTGTATTATATTTTAATAACTTCGGTTTTTATCGTCGTACTATGGTTATAAATTAAACCTGGTAAATACAAATGAGCTGTATTTGACTTCAGTTTGTTGGTTTTTTGTGATTAACTTTACCCTTACCCAATTTCCTTTGAATAAAATAATTCTGAAATAGTTTAGAATGGTAAATTTTGTTGATAAAAGTGTGTGTGCATACAATATACCCAAACCAAATGTCATCATAATAGTTAATACATAACAATAATAAATTTATTTATCTAAATGGGCACCCACAATTTTAACTTGACTCATGATAATTTTATATAAAAATGTGTATGTTCTAAGGAATTATTTGAAAATATTTTAGTGCCATTTAATAAAAGCTTATTTTTAAAAAGTAGTTTTTTCTTTAATTTGTTATACCTTCTCTGTAATAAATGTTAGAGTTAGCTCTTGTAGCTCTAGGCAATATGGTAAATTTGGGCAGGGTTAGTTCTTGTAGTTCTAGACTAGACAATATGGTAGAGCAGATGTGTAAACTTTGGCAGGGTTAGCTCTTGTAGTTCTAGACTAGACAATATGGTAGAGCAGACGTGTAAACTTTGGCAGGGTTAGCTCTTGTAGTTCTAGCCAATATTGTAGAGCAGGCGTGTACATTTGGGCATGGTTAGTTCTTGTAGTTCTAGACTAGACAATATGGTAGAGCAGACGTGTAAACTTTGGCAGGGTTAGCTCTTGTAGTTCTAACCAATATTGTAGAGCAGGCGTGTACATTTGGGCATGGTTAGCTCTTGTAGTTATAGACAATATGGTAGAGCAGACGTGTAAATTTGGGCAGGGTTAGCTCTTGTAGTTCTAGCCAATATTGTAGAGCAGGCGTGTACATTTGGGCATGGTTAGCTCTTGTAGTTCTAGACAATATGGTAGGGCAGACGTGTCGATTCGGGCAGGGTTAACTCATGTAGCTCTAGACAATATGGTAGGGAAGACATGTAATTTTGGCGGCCATGGGCTTGCTTGCGGCTTTTTTTTTCCTCTTCATGTGCATCCCGAACTAAAGCTACATAAGCTGGGCGAAATTTTGTTAATTTTTCTATTTTTTTTTCAGATTGTAAACAAAATATTGATCTGTTTAACTTTTAAACCTTGGTTTACTAACTCACTTTTGTGATAGTATGGACAAGATAAGGCAGCGTTTCATTCTAGCGCTAAATAACGGCAAACTGTATTTTACTAACAAATCTTCAAATTGTTCATGGTTAAAATAATTTTACTGCTGTTCAATTCCTTGATATTTTGTTGACTATTTAACGACTTATATTGAAGGGCGTGTTTTAGCGTTCTTTGTACATTTGCATACATAAGTAGTAGACCTATACACCTCACTGCATTTTATTTAATCACTTCAATTTTTTTTTTTTTTGCTTTGGTATGTGCTAACAATGACAACACTTGCGGTCAAAAAATGAGTTAAACATGCCTGTGTTAGAGAGTATGTAGCCTCTACACCAGAGGACAAGGTCTTCAGTGGTCTTTATCTTTCAGAGTAGGCCCATATAGGATATCTATGGGTGGTCCTATGGAGTCTATAACAGAGCTAAACGCCCGTGATCTGTTGACGAAATTTATATTTAATAGTTTAAGTGCTAGAAGAAAAAAATATAACCGATCATTTCATGTTCACATTTTTAATAAACAGTTTGAAATAGGTCAACCGCCGCCCCGCCTACGTTATACTATCAAGATTTCCGTCTAGCTCCATCTCATCCCGTTACGTCATTTACAATTTATTTCCTTAGTCAAACTTAATAACTAGACCAGGAAATATTTCATCTTCAGTTTTTCACTCTCAAAAGTTGATTATTTCTTGTAAACACTACTGAGTGGCGTAAATTCACGATTAAAGATTTTATAAGGATAAAAAGAAAAAGGCTCTAGATGAATATTTTATATTTCAATGTTCACGTGTCCTACGACATGGATGAATAGTCTAGACTTTGTGTTTTAATATTTCAATGTTCATGTGTCCTTACAACTTGGATGAATAGTCTAGACTGTGTGTTTTAATATTTCAATGTTCATGTGTCCTTACGACTTGGATGAATAGTCTAGACTTTGTGTCTTAATATCTCAATGTTCATGAATCCCAGGACTTTGATGAATAGTCTATACTTTGTGTCTTAATATCTCAATGTTCATGTATCCCAGGACTTTGATGAATAGTCTAGATGTGACTTTGTGTTTTAATATCTCAATGTTCATGTATCCCAGGACTTTGATGAATAGTATAGACTTTGTGTTTTAACTTTGATGAATAGTCTAGATGTCACTTTGTGTCTAAATATTTCTAACAAAAATATGATGATGAATCCCATTTCAATATTGATTTCAGTATTAGTTTCTGTAAGTAATGAATCTTAAAGATGTATGCATACATTACTATATGAAATTATTTGGCAAAGTATTTTCAAATGTTTTGATGCCACCATTGAAACATTTTGTTAAGATTCAACTATAAAATAGAGAAACGCAAATGAGATAGATGTATTTAAAAAAAAAAAAAGTTAAATATTTAACATTATTCAACATGACGTTAGGAAATGTACAATACAAACAGGCATGTAAACAATTTCAAATCAGACTTAGGGCATTAATGTGGTGCAGTTTTTTCATGGGCTTCAAACTTTTGACCATATTTTGACTAAGTATTTAAGAACAGTGACCAGATTTTTCAAGCCCGGTTTGGTGTGTGTGTGTGTGTGGGGGTACTTTGATTTTGTTAGTGTAAAAAAAAAATCTGTCCCCACCCAAGGGGAAAAATTTCAAGAATAATTGACTGAAAGACATGTCCATTTTGTTTAGAGCGAATAAAAGATTGACTTGTGTAGGTTGTGTGACTTTTGAAAGTCAGTGCTTTTTTTTGTGCCGGTACGCACCGGTAAGGCGTACCGGCACCTTTTTTCAACGTGGGGAAAAAAAATTATTACTTTTCTTGTATTTTAACGTTTATTATTAATTTATTATTTTATTAATTAGTTCAAATTGAATTATTTTAAAATTGCGCGCAATAAGAATTAAAAATACAAAATGCGAAACTGCTTTCCGCACACACTCGTAATCACTGAGTACCGGCACCTATTTTTTTTTTTTTTTACAAAAATCAAAGAACCGTTGAAAGTTATTCATCTACCGAGAAATAGAGGCACAGTATAAAGTTGCAGGTCCCAGACATTTCCTAATCTTTCATCGGGGTCGTGATGATGTTAAAACTCTGACATGTCCCCCCCCCCCCCCCCTGTAAACTGAAACGTCTGGTTCACCTAAGTTTGTAGACGTTTATGTTCTCCAAAAATATAACAGATAAAAATATTCCATAAATAGATATCGATTTGAACAATGCATCATGGGAAATGGTATACTATGTCAGTGTTACAATCTTATGTCAATGAATGAATCAGTATGAACAATAATTCTTTAATTAGCCATGTGTTCACCATCATTTGCATTGGCACTCGTATTAACAATAAATTAGTCTGGTGGTTTATATCTCACCGCTAGAACCAAATTAATAACTTTATTTACCGACGTCAGAGTCTTAAAGTTATTAATCTTACATTCGATTTCTTAAGTTAAGTCTTTCGCCCACTTGTCTTTTGTTATAAGCGGGTGTGAATCAGTTTCATTGAGTTTTTATTATGTCAGATATTAAAATACCCCCCCCCCCCCATTTTTAAAGGGTAGCTACTTTGATCTTTTTTTAAAACTTGGATATTAAATGCAGTTCTCTCGCCTGACGACGATCTGAATCTTGGGCTTTCAATAGAAGGAAAAACGTGGTGAGTAAAAAAAAAACCTTTTTTGTTTATAAAGTCAAGTTTATTTTGATGTAAAACAGGTTTAATCATCTGAAGCCATTGCAGCATAATTTGCAGCATACGTCCTATGTAGAACACAGACATACCCACCTTCCTGGTATTCACCCACATATATAATGTGGTGGTCACATTCAGTGGCGCAATCGGGGGGGGGGGGCGGGGGGCAGGGGGGATCAAGACCCCCCCCCCCCCAGGCCAAATCATCAATACATAATTTACGTTATAAAGTTACAAAAAAACTGTCAAACTGTCTTTTTTCACTATGTGAGCGCCCCCCCCCCCAGCACTTTTTGCTGGTTGCGTCACTGGTCACACTCTCAACATTAATAAAGAGTAAAAATATTTTTTGATAATCACATAAAAAGTCACATTAAAAATAGACTACTTTTGGGACAATCTTTGCAGCGCCATTTCTACCCCTCCCCCCCCCCCCCCCCACCACAAATGCCGAGTTTGCAGTTGGGTGTGAAGCACGATGGTATTTCTTCACAGTGCACGCAGAAATCGGGGCAAGGCAGCCCCGTAGCGTAAAAATTCTACAGCAGGAGTCAGGCCAATAGCGGGGGGAGGGGGACAGGAAATAAACGCTACGGGCCTGGGGCAAAGATATATAATATGCGCGCACATAAGCGTTATTTTCATTCTTTATCAAAACTTCGGTGTAACAAAGCCACTATCGGTATACAAAGTCTATCTACGTTGTTTGAATGTGTTATGGTAATGCCCGGAGGTATGTATTCAGACAAGTATATACACTCGACTCTCAAGAGAAATTATCTGGATATGTCTGATCTAATTCAAATATTGTGTGTGTGTGTGTGTGTGTGTGTCTGAAAACATACTTAAACCCACATATACCATTGTGTTCAATTTATTTTTCATTCAGAAAAATTTTTACCGCCACGCCGTTGAGTGCGGTCACCAATGACCTACCTTGTCATCACTTACACCACTGTTTAGGGTCCCCAATTCACCTTTGCATGGAGCTCCTAATTTAACTTTATTTATGGCTCTTAATCATACCTTTTCTTAGAATCCCAAAATGTACCATGTGTACTGCACCCCTAACTGTACCCTGTGTACTGCACCCCTAAATGTACCCTGTGTACTGCACCCCTAAATGTACCCTGTGTACTGCACCCCTAAATGTACCCTGTGTACTGCACCCCTAAATGTACCCTGTGTACTGCACCCCTAAATGTACCCTGTGTACTGCACCCCTAAATGTACCCTGTGTACTGCACCCCTAATGTACTTTTGCCTGTCCCCCCACCCACCCTCTAATAAAACCCTACTACGGCTCTGCTAGTGTTAATGAGGTGTGAACCCTTTGTCTGCATCAAACCGATTGAGATGACTGTCATCAATTCATTCTGACACAAACACACTTTACAAAACTTGTCACGGAATCATTTGATGAACACAGACGAGCTAATAAAGTGAATGCAACTTAATTTCTTAGCTGAATAACTCTTTCTGTTGTTCAGACAGTGCTGTCAAATATGCAAATAGTCTCCCCTAGACTCTATTTTTAACTTCAGAAAAAAAAAATCTGCTTACAGCTAGAAATGTCATAAAATTTTAGGAGCAATTTCTCATTTTCTTTAAAACCAGACAAACATTTACAGCTTTCGTCTAAATATATATTCTTTCTTTGCTTAAAAAAAATTACAAGGAACTTTATTAAGAATAAAAAAAAAAGTTTAAATTTTGCTCACTGCATAAGCCTTAAAAAAAACAGGATGAAAATCAAACCATTGTTTATTTTTAATTATTATTTTTAAAGAAATTTAATTCGTGTGCAAGGGTAGTTGGTTTTTTACCTCACAAATGTGATCACATGTTCTTAAACAAGCGCTTTAACTAAACTAATTATATTTCATTTTTTCCCCGCATTTTTATAATTAGAAAAACACATTTTAATGATTCCACAAGGGCAGATGAAGTAGAAATCACATACGTATCAGGGAAATTTTCAAGCTAGTCTTGGGGTTGGTGAACTTTTTGAACCGCGAGCTACATTGTTTTCTTAATTTTGTCTTAATGGCCGATATTGTCTAATAGCAATACGTAAAAGGGAGTTTTGGAAACAATGCAATAAAGTTTCTACACTATTCGCATCAATTTTATATACTTCAAACACACCGGCAGGGAAAACTTCACTCGTAAAATTGTTTTTTTTTTTTGGAGGGTCGGAGGTGTGGGTAGGGAGGATGGAAGTGGAGAGTAAGACGGCAATATTTAATTAAGTTGCATTCCAAGATGTAATCGGTTAAGAATATGTGTTGGGGAAAGGGGGTGGGGGTGGGGGAGGTTAAGAGAAGGGCCTAGCTATGACCTAGTTAAGGTGAATACATTTAGAAATGCTGTTTTAAAATATGCCGCCCTTTATTCCTGTGACATTTCTCCTGCTGATGAGATTGTCAAATTTAACCTCTAGGTTGCAACCAATCTCATTGTAATATTTAACAAACCGTAAAGGAACAAAAAAAATTCTTTGATGTTAGACTTTTATAAACGTTGCACGTTTTTTTTATTTTTTGTGTCCTGTAAATAATTTCAAAATGTGACCAGATTTTAAAAACGCACTTTAAGTTTTTATTAGAAACACAATTTTATTTTATTAACTTCTTTTAAAGGATATGTTTTTTTTTATTTTCATTTTACAAGTGTGATTTACAAATAAGTTCAGAAGCACGGTTAGATGAACAAAAAGTTGAAAAAATTAATGTAGTTGATAGAATCTTTGTGTAAATGAACGTGTAATGAGGGTGTTTGTTAGTGTTTGTTAGTGTTTGCTAGTGTCTGTTAGTGTTTGGTAGGGGGGGGGGGGGGGGGGGGGGGGGGGGGAGGGGGGGGGGGGGGGGGGGGGGGTTAGTGTTTGTTAGTGTTTGTTAGTGTCTGTTAGTGTTTGCCAATAATACATTCTAGTGGTGTTCAGCGACATGCGCGTGACACCAAACTGTTAAGATATCCAGAGGCGGCCCCTGGAGAGTATCATATGAGGGGGCCTATGGTGAGTGTTATTTTTATGGTCCTATTTGTGTCATTTGATAGGCCTATTTGTGTCATTTGATGGGCCTACTTGTGTCATTCGATGGGCCTATTTTGAGTATCATTGTTCTGGGCCCATTTGTGTCATTTGATGGGCATATTTGTGACATTAGATGAACCTATTTTGAGTATCATTATGAGGGGCCCATTTGTATCATTTGATGGGCCTATTTTGAGTATCATTGTGCGGGGCCCATTTGTGTCATTTGATGGGCCTATTACGAGTATCATTTTGAGGGAGCCTATGTGTGTCATTTGATGGGAGAAAAGAAATCAGAAGTTCAGAGAAGAATCGGGAATAGAAACGAGAATTCATACAAACTTTGGTACCATACCATCACTGAAATGGGTCCATAGCCGCTCCAGACTATTAATGGGTCCTCGGAAAATACTTGGGACCCTAGATAGAGACTTTACGCCCTAGGCAGGGACTTTGTGCCCTAAACAGAGACTTTGGGCTATAGACAGAGACTCTTGAGATATCTGGGGTACCTAGACACTTTGAGATACGCGGGGGGCCCTTATAGAATCAGATTTGATAGGAAGGGGCCCCTTGGCAGTGGGGGGCTGAGATCGTTTCCTAGTTTGCCTATCCATTAGAACGTCCCTGCCTGGGTCCCGACAGTGAGGTGTACAGTGTTACTCAATGTGTTGACTTGTTAAGATCTTTGTGCACATGTGTGATGATTGCATGAATATATTCATATCTGACTTGTGCGTTGTGGTTTATTCACCTGAAGCCCGTTGACTGATCTCCACACCAGCTTTTATTATTTAACCTTGAACTTATGATCCAGTTATGACCGTGACCATCTGCGTAACTTGTGATGTCAACTGACCTTTTGACCTTACTATGCCTGCACGAAGAAAATATAAATCTAAAAAAAAAGCCTTGCGCATTAAAGACTTAGCTCACCATGCGATTAATAGGAGATGTAAAAATAAATATGGTAATAGGTGATACGAGTTACCGAAAAAAACCGCAAATGTCAAGTCTTATTTCAAAATACATCTATGTCATTTCAATCGAGTTTTAAAAGATGATGTTTTAAATCATAAGACATAGTTGTTCTAATACACACGCATGGGCGTATTCATGGGGGGGGGCATTTGCGTTTGCTCCCCCCCCCTTACATTTAAAAAAAATGTCATAAAGTTGTTATTTGGCCGCCCCCCTGGAAAATTTCCTCCCCCCTGGAAAAATTCCTAGCGACGCCCATGTACACACGTATTTATTCCACCTCACTCCCACCCAGTTACCCCACTCCACCTCACTCCCACCAAGTTACCCCACTCCACCTCACTCCCACCAAGTTCCACTCCACCTCACTCCCACCCAGTTACCCCACTCCACCTCACTCCCACCCAGTTACCCCACTCCACCTCACTCCCACCCAGTTACCCCACTCCACCTCACTCCCACCCAGTTACCCCACTCCACCTCACTCCCACCAAGTTACCCCACGCATACACACTCCCACCAAGTTACCCCACTCCACCTCACTCCCACCCAGTTACCCCACTCCACCTCACTCCCACCCAGTTACCCCACTCCACCTCACTCCCACCCAGTTACCCCACTCCACCTCACTCCCACCCAGTTACCCCACTCCACCTCACTCCCACCAAGTTACCCCACTCCACCTCACTCCCACCCAGTTACCCCACTCCACCTCACTCCCGCCCAGTTACCCCACTCCACCTCACTCCCACCCAGTTACCCCACTCCACCTCACTCCCACCAAGTTACCCCATGCATACGCACTCCCACCAAGTTACCCCACTCCACCTCACTCCCACCCAGTTACCCCACTCCACCTCACTCCCACCAAGTTACCCCACGCATACACACTCCCACCAAGTTACCCCACTCCACCTCACTCCCACCCAGTTACCCCACTCCACCTCACTCCCACCCAGTTACCCCACTCCACCTCACTCCCACCCAGTTACCCCACTCCACCTCACTCCCACCCAGTTACCCCACTCCACCTCACTCCCACCAAGTTACCCCACTCCACCTCACTCCCACCCAGTTACCCCACTCCACCTCACTCCCACCCAGTTACCCCAGTCCACCTCACCCCACCAAGCGCTCCCACGCATACCCACCAAAATACCCCACTCCACTCCCACCAAGTTACCCCACTCCACCTCACTCCCACCCAGTTACCCCTACTCCCTCCCACCTCACTCCCCCCAGTTACCCCACTCCACCTCACCCCACCAAGTTACCCCACGCATACACACTCCCACCCAGTTACCCTCTCCACCTCACTCCCACCCAGTTACCCCACTCCACCTCACTCCCACCCAGTTACCCCACTCCACCCCACCAAGTCACTCCCACCCAGTTACCCCACTCCACCTCACTCCCACCCAGTTACCCCACTCCACGCACTACCACCCTCATGCATACACTCCCACCAAGTTACCCCACTCCACCTAACTCCCACCCAGTTACCCCACTCCACTAATACACACGCATGGGCGTATTCATGGGGGGGGCATTTGCGTTTGCTCCCCCCCCCTTACATTTAAAAAAAATGTCATAAAGTTGTTATTTGGCCGCCCCTTGGAAAATTTCCTCCCCCTGGAAAACTTCTTAGCGACGCCCATGTACACACGTATTTATTCCACCTCACTCCCACCAAGTTCACTCCACCTCACTCCCACCCAGTTACCCCACTCCACCTCACTCCCACCCAGTTACCCCACTCCACCTCACTCCCACCAAGTTACCCCACGCATACACACTCCCACCAAGTTACCCCACTCCACCTCACTCCCACCCAGTTACCCCACTCCACCTCACTCCCACCCAATTACCCCACTCCACCTCACTCCCACCCAGTTACCCCACTCCACCTCACTCCCACCCAGTTACCCCACTCCACCTCACTCCCACCAAGTTACCCCACTCCACCTCACTCCCACCAAGTTACCCCATTCCACCTCACTCCCGCCCAGTTACCCCACTCCACCTCACTCCCACCCAGTTACCCCACTCCACCTCACTCCCACCAAGTTACCCCAAGCATACGCACTCCCACCAAGTTACCCCACTCCACCTAACTCCCACCCAGTTACCCCACTCCACCTCACTCCCACCAAGTTACCCCACGCATACACACTCCCACCAAGTTACCCCACTTCACCCTCACTCCCACCAAGTTACACCACTCCACCTCACTCCCACCCAGTTACCCCACTCCACCTCACTCCTACCAAGTTACCCCACGCATACACACTCCCAACAAGTTACCCCACTCCACCTCACTCCCACCAAGTTACCCCACTCCACCTCACTCCCACCCAGTTACCCCACTCCACCTCACTCCCACCCAGTAACCCCACTCCACCTCACTCCCACCCAGTTACCCCACTCCACCTCACTCCCACCAAGTTACCCCACGCATACACACTCCCACCCAGTTACCCTACTCCACCTTACTCCCACCAAGTTACCCCGCTTCCACCTCACTCCCACCCAGTTACCCCACTCCACCTCACTCCCACCAAGTTACCCCACTCCACCTCACTCCCACCAAGTTCCACTCCACCTCACTCCCACCCAGTTACCCCACTCCACCTCACTCCCACCCAGTTACCCCACTCCACCTCACTCCCACCCAGTTACCCCACTCCACCTCACTCCCACCAAGTTACCCCACTCCACCTCACTCCCACCAAGTTACCCCACTCCACCTCACTCCCGCCCAGTTACCCCGCTCCACCTCACTCCCACCCAGTTACCCCACTCCACCTCACTCCCACCAAGTTACCCCATGCATACGCACTCCCACCAAGTTACCCCACTCCACCTAACTCCCACCCAGTTACCCCACTCCACCTCACTCCCACCAAGTTACCCCACGCATACACACTACCACCAAAATACCCCACTCCACCTCACTCCCACCAAGTTACCCCACTCCACCTCACTCCCACCCAGTTACCCCACTCCACCTCACTCCCACCCAGTTACCCCACTCCACCTCACTCCAACCCAGTTACCCCACTCCACCTCACTCCCACCAAGTTACCCCACGCATACACACTCCCACCCAGTTACCCTACTCCACCTCACTCCCACCCAGTTACCCCACTCCACCTCACTCCCACCAAGTTACCCTACTCTACCTCACTCCCACCAAGTTACCCCACTCCACCTCACTCCCGCCCAGTTACCCCACTCCACCTCACTCCCACCCAGTTACCCCACTCCACCTCACTCCCACCAAGTTACCCCATGCATACGCACTCCCACCAAGTTACCCCACTCCACCTAACTCCCACCCAGTTACCCCACTCCACCTCACTCCCACCAAGTTACCCCACGCATACACACTCCCACCAAGTTACCCCACTCCACCTCACTCCCACCAAGTTACCCCACTCCACCTCACTCCCACCCAGTTACCCCACTCCACCTCACTCCCACCCAGTAACCCCACTCCACCTTACTCCCACCCAGTTACCCCACTCCACCTCACTCCCACCAAGTTACCCCACGCATACACACTCCCACCCAGTTACCCTACTCCACCTCACTCCCACCCAGTTACCCCACGCATACACACTCCCACCCAGTTACCCTACTCCACCTCACTCCCACCCAGTTACCCCACGCATACACACACCCACCCAGTCTTATTTCAAAATACATCTATGTCATTTCAATCGAGTTTTAAAAGATGATGTTTTAAATCATAAGACATAGCTGTTCTTATACACACGCATGGGCGTATTCATGGGGGGGGGCATTTGCGTTTGCTCCCCCCCCCTTACATTTAAAAAAAAATGTCATAAAGTTGTTATTTGGCCGCCCCCCTGGAAAATTTCCTCCCCCCTGGAAAAATTCTTAGCGACGCCCATGTACACACGTATTTATTCCACCTCACTCCTACCCAGTTACCCCACTCCACCTCACTCCCACCAAGTTACCCCACTCCACCTCACTCCCACCAAGTTCCACTCCACCTCACTCCCACCCAGTTACCCCACTCCACCTCACTCCCACCCAGTTACCCCACTCCACCTCACTCCCACCCAGTTACCCCACTCCACCTCACTCCCACCCAGTTACCCCACTCCACCTCACTCCCACCAAGTTACCCCACGCATACACACTCCCACCAAGTTACCCCACTCCACCTCACTCCCACCCAGTTACCCCACTCCACCTCACTCCCACCCAGTTACCCCACCCCCCCACCTCCACTCCCACCCAGTTACCCCACTCCACCTCACTCCCACCAAGTTACCCCCACGCATACACACTCCCACCCAGTTGCCCTACTCCACCTTACTCCCACCCAGTTACCCCACTCATACACACTCCCACCCAGTTACCCCTACTCCACCTCACTCCCACCCAGTTACCCCCACGCATACACACTCCCTCCCAGTCTTATTTCAAAATACATCTATGTCATTTCAATCCAGTTTTAAAAGATGATGTTTTAAATCATAAGACATAGTTATTCTAATACACACGCATGGGCGTATTCATGGGGGGGGGCATTTGCGTTTGCTCCCCCCCCTTACATTTAAAAAAAAAAAAATGTCATAAAGTTGTTATTTGGCCGCCCCCTGGAAAATTTCCTCCCCCTGGAAAAATTCTTAGCGACGCCCATGTACACACGTATTTATTCCACCTCACTCCCACCCAGTTACCCCACTCCACCTCACTCCCACCAAGTTACCCCACTCCACCTCACTCCCACCAAGTTCCACTCCACCTCACTCCCACCCAGTTACCCCACTCCACCTCACTCCCACCCAGTTACCCCACTCCACCTCACTCCCACCCAGTTACCCCACTCCACCTCACTCCCACCCAGTTACCCCACTCCACCTCACTCCCACCAAGTTACCCCACGCATACACACTCCCACCAAGCATACACACCCAGTTACCCCACTCCCACCAAGTTACCCCACTCCACCTCACTCCCACCCAGTTACCCCCACTCCACCTCACTCCCACCCAGTTACCCCACTCCACCTACTCCCAAGTACCCCCCCCCCCACACACATCCACCAAGTTACCCAACCAACCCCACACTCCCCCCAAGTTACCCCACTCCACCTCACTCCCACCCAGTTACCCCACTCCACCTCACTCCCACCCAGTTACCCCACTCCACCTCACTCCCACCCAGTTACCCCACTCCACCTCACTCCCACCCAGTTACCCCACTCCACCTCACTCCCACCAAGTTACCCCACTCCACCTCACTCCCACCCAGTTACCCCACTCCACCTCACTCCCACCCAGTTACCCCACTCCACCTCACTCCCACCCAGTTACCCCACTCCACCTCACTCCCACCAAGTTACCCCACGCATACACACTCCCACCAAGTTACCCCACTCCACCTCACTCCCACCAAGTTACCCCACTCCACCTCACTCCCACCCAGTTACCCCACTCCACCTCACTCCCACCCAGTTACCCCACTCCACCTCACTCCCACCCAGTTACCCCACTCCACCTCACTCCCACCAAGTTACCCCACGCATACACACTCCCACCCAGTTACCCTACTCCACCTCACTCCCACCCAGTTACCCCACGCATACACACTCCCACCCAGTTACCCTACTCCACCTCACTCCCACCCAGTTACCCCACGCATACACACTCCCACCCAGTCTTATTTCAAAATACATCTATGTCATTTCAATCGAGTTTTAAAAGATGATGTTTTAAATCATAAGACATAGTTGTTCTAATACACACGCATGGGCGTATTCATGGGGGGGGGCATTTGCGTTTGCTCCCCCCCCCTTACATTTAAAAAAAAATGTCATAAAGTTGTTATTTGGCCGCCCCCCTGGAAAATTTCCTCCCCCCTGGAAAAATTCTTAGCGACGCCCATGTACACACGTATTTATTCCACCTCACTCCCACCCAGTTACCCCACTCCACCTCACTCCCACCAAGTTACCCCACTCCACCTCACTCCCACCAAGTTACCCCACTCCACCTCACTCCCACCCAGTTACCCCACTCCACCTCACTCCCACCCAGTTACCCCACTCCACCTCACTCCCACCCAGTTACCCCACTCCACCTCACTCCCACCCAGTTACCCCACTCCACCTCACTCCCACCAAGTTACCCCACGCATACACACTCCCACCCAAGTTACCCCACTCCCACCTCACTCCCACCCAGTTACCCCCCACTCACCCCACCTCACTCCAACCCAGGCCATTACCCCACTCCACCTCACTCCCACCCAGTTACCCCACTCCACCCTCACTCCCCCACCCAGTTACCCCACTCCACCTCCCACTCCCACCCAGTTACCCCACTCCACCTCACTCCCACCCAGTTACCCCACTCCACCTCACTCCCACCAAGTTACCCCACGCATACACACTCCCACCCAGTTGCCCTACTCCACCTCACTCCCACCCAGTTACCCCACGCATACACACTCCCACCCAGTTACCCTACTCCACCTCACTCCCACCCAGTTACCCCACGCATACACACTCCCTCCCAGTCTTATTTCAAAATACATCTATGTCATTTCAATCCAGTTTTAAAAGATGATGTTTTAAATCATAAGACATAGTTGTTCTAATACACACGCATGGGCGTATTCATGGGGGGGGCATTTGCGTTTGCTCCCCCCCCCTTACATTTAAAAAAAATGTCATAAAGTTGTTATTTGGCCGCCCCCTGGAAAATTTCCTCCCCCCTGGAAAAATTCCTAGCGACGCCCATGTACACACGTATTTATTCCACCTCACTCCCACCCAGTTACCCCACTCCACCTCACTCCCACCAAGTTACCCCACTCCACCTCACTCCCACCCAGTTACCCCACTCCACCTCACTCCCACCCAGTTACCCCACTCCACCTCACTCCCACCCAGTTACCCCACTCCACCTCACTCCCACCCAGTTACCCCACTCATACTCACTCCCACCCAGTTACCCAACTCCACCTCACTCCCACCAAGTTACCCCACGCATACACACTCCCACCAAGTAACCCCACTCCACCTCACTCCCACCCTGAGTTACCCCACTCCACCTCACTCCCACCCAGTTACCCCACTCCACCTCACTCCCACCCAGTAACCCCACTCCACCTCACTCCCACCAAGTTACCCCACGCATACACACTCCCACCAAGTTACCCCACTCCACCTCACTCCCACCCAGTTACCCCACTCCACCTCACTCCCACCCAGTTACCCCACTCCACCTCACTCCCACCCAGTTACCCCACTCCACCTCACTCCCACCAAGTTACCCCACTCCACCTCACTCCCACCAAGTTACCCCACTCCACCTCACTCCCACCCAGTTACCCCACTCCACCTCACTCCCACCCAGTTACCCCACTCCACCTCACTCCCACCAAGTTACCCCATGCATACGCACTCCCACCAAGTTACCCCATGCATACGCACTCCCACCAAGTTACCCCACTCCACCTAACTCCCACCCAGTTACCCCACTCCACCTCACTCCCACCAAGTTACCCCACGCATACACACTCCCACCAAGTTACCCCCACTCCACCCTCACTCCCACCAAGTTACCCCACTCCACCTCACTCCCACCCAGTTACCCCACGCATACACACTCCCATCCAGTCTTATTTCAAAATACATCTATGTCATTTCAATCGAGTTTTAAAAGATGATGTTTTAAATCATAAGACATAGTTGTTCTAATACACACGCATGGGCGTATTCATGGGGGGGGGGCATTTGCGTTTGCTCCCCCCCCCTTACATTTAAAAAAAAATGTCATAAAGTTGTTATTTGGCCGCCCCCTTGGAAAATTTCCTCCCCCCTGGAAAAATTCTTAGCGACGCCCATGTACACACGTATTTATTCCACCTCACTCCCACCAAGTTCCACTCCACCTCACTCCCACCCAGTTACCCCACTCCACCTCACTCCCACCCAGTTACCCCACTCCACCTCACTCCCACCAAGTTACCCCACGCATACACACTCCCACCAAGTTACCCCACTCCACCTCACTCCCACCCAGTTACCCCACTCCACCTCACTCCCACCCAATTACCCCACTCCACCTCACTCCCACCCAGTTACCCCACTCCACCTCACTCCCACCCAGTTACCCCACTCCACCTCACTCCCACCAAGTTACCCCACTCCACCTCACTCCCACCAAGTTACCCCACTCCACCTCACTCCCGCCCAGTTACCCCACTCCACCTCACTCCCACCCAGTTACCCCACTCCACCTCACTCCCACCAAGTTACCCCATGCATACGCACTCCCACCAAGTTACCCCACTCCACCTAACTCCCACCCAGTTACCCCACTCCACCTCACTCCCACCAAGTTACCCCACGCATACACACTCCCACCAAGTTACCCCACTTCACCTCACTCCCACCAAGTTACACCACTCCACCTCACTCCCACCCAGTTACCCCACTCCACCTCACTCCTACCAAGTTACCCCACGCATACACACTCCCAACAAGTTACCCCACTCCACCTCACTCCCACCAAGTTACCCCACTCCACCTCACTCCCACCCAGTTACCCCACTCCACCTCACTCCCACCCAGTTACCCCACTCCACCTCACTCCCACCCAGTTACCCCACTCCACCTCACTCCCACCAAGTTACCCCACGCATACACACTCCCACCCAGTTACCCTACTCCACCTCACTCCCACCCAGTTACCCCACTCATACACACTCCCACCCAGTTACCCTACTCCACCTCACTCCCACCCAGTTACCCCACTCCACCTCACTCCCACCAAGTTACCCCATGCATACGCACTCCCACCAAGTTACCCCACTCCACCTAACTCCCACCCAGTTACCCCACTCCACCTCACTCCCACCCAGTTACCCCACGCATACACACTCCCACCAAGTTACCCCACTCCACCTCACTCCCACCAAGTTACCCCACTCCACCTCACTCCCACCCAGTTACCCCACTCCACCTCACTCCTACCAAGTTACCCCACGCATACACACTCCCACCAAGTTACCCCACTCCACCTCACTCCCACCAAGTTACCCCACTCCACCTCACTCCCACCCAGTTACCCCACTCCACCTCACTCCCACCCAGTTACCCCACTCCACCTCACTCCCACCCAGTTACCCCACTCCACCTCACTCCCACCAAGTTACCCCACGCATACACACCTCCCACCCAGTTACCCTACTCCACCTTACTCCCACCCAGTTACCCCACTCATACACACTCACACCCAGTTACCCTACTCCACCTCACTCCCACCCAGTTACCCCACGCATACACACTCCCACCCAGTCTTATTTCAAAATACATCTATGTCATTTCAATCCAGTTTTAAAAAGATGATGTTTAAAATCATAAGACATAGTTGTTCTAATACACACGCATGGGTGTATTCATGGGGGGGGGGGCATTTGCATGCTCCCCCCCCCCTTACATTTAAAAAAAAAAAATGTCATAAAGTTGTTATTTGGCCGCCCCCTGGAAAATTTCCTCCCCCTGGAAAATTCTTAGCGACGCCCATGTACACACGTATTTATTCCACCTCACTCCCACCCAGTTACCCCACTCCACCTCACTCCCACCAAGTTACCCCACTCCACCTCACTCCCACCCAGTTACCCCACGCATACACACTCCCATCCAGTCTTATTTCAAAATACATCTATGTCATTTCAATCGAGTTTTAAAAGATGATGTTTTAAATCATAAGACATAGTTGTTCTAATACACACGCATGGGCGTATTCATGGGGGGGGCATTTGCGTTTGCTCCCCCCCCTTACATTTAAAAAAAAATGTCATAAAGTTGTTATTTGGCCGCCCCCCTGGAAAATTTCCTCCCCCCTGGAAAAATTCTTAGCGACGCCCATGTACACACGTATTTATTCCACCTCACTCCCACCCAGTTACCCCACTCCACCTCACTCCCACCCAGTTACCCCACTCCACCTCACTCCCACCCAGTTACCCCACTCCACCTCACTCCCACCAAGTTACCCCACGCATACACACTCCCACCAAGTTACCCCACTCCACCTCACTCCCACCCAGTTACCCCACTCCACCTCACTCCCACCCAGTTACCCCACTCCACCTCACTCCCACCCAGTTACCCCACTCCACCTCACTCCCACCAAGTTACCCCACTCCACCTCACTCCCACCAAGTTACCCCACTCCACCTCACTCCCACCAAGTTACCCCACTCCACCTCACTCCCGCCCAGTTACCCCACTCCACCTCACTCCCACCCAGTTACCCCACTCCACCTCACTCCCACCAAGTTACCCCATGCATACGCACTCCCACCAAGTTACCCCACTCCACCTAACTCCCACCCAGTTACCCCACTCCACCTCACTCCCACCAAGTTACCCCACGCATACACACTCCCACCAAGTTACCCCACTTCACCTCACTCCCACCAAGTTACACCACTCCACCTCACTCCCACCCAGTTACCCCACTCCACCTCACTCCCACCAAGTTACCCCACGCATACACACTCCCAACAAGTTACCCCACTCCACCTCACTCCCACCAAGTTACCCCACTCCACCTCACTCCCACCCAGTTACCCCACTCCACCTCACTCCCACCCAGTTACCCCACTCCACCTCACTCCCACCCAGTTACCCCACTCCACCTCACTCCCACCAAGTTACCCCACGCATACACACTCCCACCCAGTTACCCTACTCCACCTTACTCCCACCCAGTTACCCCACTCATACACACTCCCACCCAGTTACCCTACTCCACCTCACTCCCACCCAGTTACCCCACTCCACCTCACTCCCACCAAGTTACCCCATGCATACGCACTCCCACCAAGTTACCCCACTCCACCTAACTCCCACCCAGTTACCCCACTCCACCTCACTCCCACCAAGTTACCTCACGCATACACACTCCCACCAAGTTACCCCACTTCACCTCACTCCCACCAAGTTACCCCACTCCACCTCACTCCCACCCAGTTACCCCACTCCACCTCACTCCCACCAAGTTACCCCACGCATACACACTCCCAACAAGTTACCCCACTCCACCTCACTCCCACCAAGTTACCCCACTCCACCTCACTCCCACCCAGTTACCCCACTCCACCTCACTCCCACCCAGTAACCCCACTCCACCTCACTCCCACCCAGTTACCCCACTCCACCTCACTCCCACCAAGTTACCCCACGCATACACACTCCCACCCAGTTACCCTACTCCACCTTACTCCCACCCAGTTACCCCACTCATACACACTCCCACCCAGTTACCCTACTCCACCTCACTCCCACCCAGTTACCCCACGCATACACACTCCCACCCAGTCTTATTTCAAAATACATCTATGTCATTTCAATCCAGTTTTAAAAGATGATGTTTAAAATCATAAGACATAGTTGTTCTAATACACACGCATGGGTGTATTCATGGGGGGGGGCATTTGCGTTTGCTCCCCCCCCTTACATTTAAAAAAAAATGTCATAAAGTTGTTATTTGGCCGCCCCCCTGGAAAATTTCCTCCCCCCTGGAAAAATTCTTAGCGACGCCCATGTACACACGTATTTATTCCACCTCACTCCCACCCAGTTACCCCACTCCACCTCACTCCCACCAAGTTACCCCACTCCACCTCACTCCCACCAAGTTCCACTCCACCTCACTCCCACCCAGTTACCCCACTCCACCTCACTCCCACCCAGTTACCCCACTCCACCTCACTCCCACCCAGTTACCCCACTCCACCTCACTCCCACCAAGTTACCCCACGCTTACACACTCCCACCAAGTTACCCCACTCCACCTCACTCCCACCCAGTTACCCCACTCCACCTCACTCCCACCCAGTTACCCCACTCCACCTCACTCCCACCCAGTTACCCCACTCCACCTCACTCCCACCCAGTTACCCCACTCCACCTCACTCCCACCAAGTTACCCCACTCCACCTCACTCCCGCCCAGTTACCCCACTCCACCTCACTCCCACCCAGTTACCCCACTCCACCTCACTCCCACCAAGTTACCCCATGCATACGCACTCCCACCAAGTTACCCCATGCATACGCACTCCCACCAAGTTACCCCACTCCACCTAACTCCCACCCAGTTACCCCACTCCACCTCACTCCCACCAAGTTACCCCACGCATACACACTCCCACCAAGTTACCCCACTCCACCTCACTCCCACCAAGTTACCCCACTCCACCTCACTCCCACCCAGTTACCCCACGCATACACACTCCCATCCAGTCTTATTTCAAAATACATCTATGTCATTTCAATCGAGTTTTAAAAGATGATGTTTTAAATCATAAGACATAGTTGTTCTAATACACACGCATGGGCGTATTCATGGGGGGGGCATTTGCGTTTGCTCCCCCCCCCTTACATTTAAAAAAAATGTCATAAAGTTGTTATTTGGCCGCCCCCTTGGAAAATTTCCTCCCCCCTGGAAAAATTCTTAGCGACGCCCATGTACACACGTATTTATTCCACCTCACTCCCACCAAGTTCCACTCCACCTCACTCCCACCCAGTTACCCCACTCCACCTCACTCCCACCCAGTTACCCCACTCCACCTCACTCCCACCAAGTTACCCCACGCATACACACTCCCACCAAGTTACCCCACTCCACCTCACTCCCACCCAGTTACCCCACTCCACCTCACTCCCACCCAATTACCCCACTCCACCTCACTCCCACCCAGTTACCCCACTCCACCTCACTCCCACCCAGTTACCCCACTCCACCTCACTCCCACCATGTTACCCCACTCCACCTCACTCCCACCAAGTTACCCCACTCCACCTCACTCCCGCCCAGTTACCCCACTCCACCTCACTCCCACCCAGTTACCCCACTCCACCTCACTCCCACCAAGTTACCCCAAGCATACGCACTCCCACCAAGTTACCCCACTCCACCTAACTCCCACCCAGTTACCCCACTCCACCTCACTCCCACCAAGTTACCCCACGCATACACACTCCCACCAAGTTACCCCACTTCACCTCACTCCCACCAAGTTACCCCACTCCACCTCACTCCCACCCAGTTACCCCACTCCACCTCACTCCTACCAAGTTACCCCACGCATACACACTCCCAACAAGTTACCCCACTCCACCTCACTCCCACCAAGTTACCCCACGCATACACACTCCCACCCAGTTACCCTACTCCACCTCACTCCCACCCAGTTACCCCACGCATACACACTCCCACCAAGTTACCCCACTCCACCTCACTCCCACCCAGTTACCCCACGCATACACACTCCCACCCAGTCTTATTTCAAAATACATCTATGTCATTTCAATCGAGTTTTAAAAGATGATGTTTTAAATCATAAGACATAGTTGTTCTAATACACACGCATGGGCGTATTCATGGGGGGGGGGCATTTGCGTTTGCTTCCCCCCCCTTACATTTAAAAAAAATGTCATAAAGTTGTTATTTGGCCGCCCCCCTGGAAAATTTCCTCCCCCCTGGAAAAATTCCTAGCGACGCCCATGTACATACGTATTTATTCCACCTTACTCCCACCCAGTTACCCCACTCCACCTCACTCCCACCAAGTTACTCCACTCCACCTAACTCCAACCCAGTTACCCCACTCCACCTCACTCCCACCAAGTTACCCCACGCATACACACTCCCACCCAGTTACCCTACTCCACCTCACTCCCACCCAGTTACCCCACGCATACACACTCCCACCCAGTTACCCTACTCCACCTCACTCCTACCAAGTTACCCCACGCATACACACTCCCACCAAGTAACCCCACTCCACCTCACTCCCACCAAGTTACCCCACTCCACCTCACTCCCACCCAGTTACCCCACTCCACCTCACTCCCACCCAGTAACCCCACTCCACCTCACTCCCACCCAGTTACCCCACTCCACCTCACTCCCACCAAGTTACCCCACGCATACACACTCCCACCCAGTTACCCTACTCCACCTCACTCCCACCCAGTTACCCCACGCATACACACTCCCACCCAGTTACCCTACTCCACCTCACTCCCACCCAGTTACCCCACGCATACACACTCCCACCCAGTCTTATTTCAAAATACATCTATGTCATTTCAATCGAGTTTTAAAAGATGATGTTTTAAATCATAAGACATAGTTGTTCTAATACACACGCATGGGCGTATTCATGGGGGGGGGGCATTTGCGTTTGCTCCCCCCCCTTACATTTAAAAAAAAATGTCATAAAGTTGTTATTTGGCCGCCCCCCTGGAAAATTTCCTCCCCCCTGGAAAAATTCCTAGCGACGCCCATGTACACACGTATTTATTCCACCTCACTCCCACCCAGTTACCCCACTCCACCTCACTCCCACCAAGTTACCCCACTCCACCTCACTCCCACCAAGTTCCACTCCACCTCACTCCCACCCAGTTACCCCACTCCACCTCACTCCCACCCAGTTACCCCACTCCACCTCACTCCCACCCAGTTACCCCACTCCACCTCACTCCCACCCAGTTACCCCACTCCACCTCACTCCCACCCAGTTACCCCACTCCACCTCACTCCCACCAAGTTACCCCACGCATACACACTCCCACCAACTTACCCCACTCCACCTCACTCCCACCAAGTTACCCCACGCATACACACTCCCACCAAGTTACCCCACTCCACCTCACTCCCACCAAGTTACTCCACTCCACCTCACTCCCACCCAGTTACCCCACTCCACCTCACTCCCACCCAGTAACCCCACTCCACCTCACTCCCACCCAGTTACCCCACTCCACCTCACTCCCACCAAGTTACCCCACGCATACACACTCCCACCCAGTTACCCTACTCCACCTCACTCCCACCCAGTTACCCTACGCATACACACTCCCACCCAGTTACCCTACTCCACCTCACTCCTACCAAGTTACCCCACGCATACACACTCCCACCAAGTTACCCCACTCCACCTCACTCCCACCAAGTTACCCCACTCCACCTCACTCCCACCCAGTTACCCCACTCCACCTCACTCCCACCCAGTAACCCCACTCCACCTCACTCCCACCCAGTTACCCCACTCCACCTCACTCCCACCAAGTTACCCCACGCATACACACTCCCACCCAGTTACCCTACTCCACCTCACTCCCACCCAGTTACCCCACGCATACACACTCCCACCCAGTTACCCTACTCCACCTCACTCCCACCCAGTTACCCCACGCATACACACTCCCACCCAGTCTTATTTCAAAATACATCTATGCCATTTCAATCGAGTTTTAAAAGATGATGTTTTAAATCATAAGACATAGTTGTTCTAATACACACGCATGGGCGTATTCATGGGGGGGGGGCATTTGCGTTTGCTCCCCCCCCTTACATTTAAAAAAAAATGTCATAAAGTTGTTATTTGGCCGCCCCCCTGGAAAATTTCCTCCCCCCTGGAAAAATTCCTAGCGACGCCCATGTACACACGTATTTATTCCACCTCACTCCCACCCAGTTACCCCACTCCACCTCACTCCCACCAAGTTACCCCACTCCACCTCACTCCCACCAAGTTCCACTCCACCTCACTCCCACCCAGTTACCCCACTCCACCTCACTCCCACCCAGTTACCCCACTCCACCTCACTCCCACCCAGTTACCCCACTCCACCTCACTCCCACCCAGTTACCCCACTCCACCTCACTCCCACCAAGTTACCCCACTCCACCTCACTCCCACCAAGTTACCACACTCCACCTCACTCCCGCCCAGTTACCCCACTCCACCTCACTTCCACCCAGTTACCCCACTCCACCTCACTCCCACCAAGTTACCCCATGCATACGCACTCCCACCAAGTTACCCCACTCCACCTAACTCCCACCCAGTTACCCCACTCCACCTCACTCCCACCAAGTTACCCCACGCATACACACTCCCACCAAGTTACCCCACTCCACCTCACTCCCACCACGTTACCCCACTCCACCTCACTCCCACCCAGTTACCCCACTCCACCTCACTCCCACCCAGTAACCCCACTCCACCTCACTCCCACCCAGTTACCCTACTCCACCTCACTCCCACCAAGTTACCCCACGCATACACACTCCCACCCAGTTACCCTACTCCACCTCACTCCCACCCAGTTACCCCACGCATACACACTCCCACCCAGTTACCCTACTCCACCTCACTCCCACCCAGTTACCCCACGCATACACACTCCCACCCAGTCTTATTTCAAAATACATCTTTGTCATTTCAATCGAGTTTTAAAAGATGATGTTTTAAATCATAAGACATAGTTGTTCTAATACACACGCATGGGCGTATTCATGGGGGGGGGGGCATTTGCGTTTGCTCCCCCCCCTTACATTTAAAAAAAAATGTCATAAAGTTGTTATTTGGCCGCCCCCCTGGAAAATTTCCTCCCCCCTGGAAAAATTCCTAGCGACGCCCATGTACATACGTATTTATTCCACCTCACTCCCACCCAGTTACCCCACTCCACCTCACTCCCACCAAGTTACCCCACTCCACCTCACTCCCACCAAGTTCCACTCCACCTCACTCCCACCCAGTTACCCCACTCCACCTCACTCCCACCCAGTTACCCCACTCCACCTCACTCCCACCCAGTTACCCCACTCCACCTCACTCCCACCCAGTTACCCCACTTCACCTCACTCCCACCAAGTTACCCCACGCATACACACTCCCACCAAGTTACCCCACTCCACCTCACTCCCACCCAGTCACCCCACTCCACCTCACTCCCACCCAGTTACTCCACTCCACCTCACTCCCACTCAGTTACCCCACTCCACCTCACTCCCACCCAGTTACCCCACTCCACCTCACTCCCACCCAGTTACCCCACTCCACCTCACTCCCACCCAGTTACCCCACTCCACCTCACTCCCACCAAGTTACCCCATGCATACGCACTCCCACCAAGTTACCCCACTCCACCTAACTCCCACCCAGTTACCCCACTCCACCTCACTCCCACCAAGTTACCCCACGCATACACACTCCCACCAAGTTACCCCACTCCACCTCACTCCCACCAAGTTACCCCACTCCACCTCACTCCCACCCAGTTACCCCACTCCACCTCACTCCCACCCAGTAACCCCACTCCACCTCACTCCCACCCAGTTACCCCACTCCACCTCACTCCCACCAAGTTACCCCACGCATACACACTCCCACCCAGTTACCCTACTCCACCTCACTCCCACCCAGTTACCCCACGCATACACACTCCCACCCAGTTACCCTACTCCACCTCACTCCCACCAAGTTACCCCACGCATACACACTCCCACCCAGTTACCCCACTGTACCATACACACACACACACAGGCACGCATACACACTTAAATGCATCCATCCCCTTTGTGCAGTTAGATTAATTTTCAATCATATGAAATTCAAATTCATTTGATAGTATGATAAACACTGGATGATAAACAATGGTTTCTTGCTTGAAGAGATTAAAAAACAAAAGGTTTCAATTGAATGCGTTCTGATGTTTAGTGACTGATTTGATTTATGCATAACTCAAAAGCAAATAAATGAAACAAAATTGAAACAGAGGTAATTTATTTGCCAGCAGAATGATGAGTAGTATGAGATAAATCAATATATGCAAGAAGTCGAATGAAATATTCTGTTTAACTTTCTAACGACAATATATTCCGCTACGGGAAAGGGAAGTAAAAGGTCATCAACCTAATCAAAATGGGGATAAAAACTCATTGAAAACAGACTGCTGGTGTTGGGTGGTCAGTGGCTTGAGTCTAACGCCCCTTTCTAGTTACGCCACTTTTAGTAGTTGATTAGACAGGAAAATTGAAAATTAGTCGTTGCTGCATCTGTCTGTATGTGTGTAGTTGATTAGACAGGGATATTGAAAGTTAGTCGTCGCTGCATCTGTCTCTATGTGTGTAGTTGATTAGACAGGGATATTGAAAGTTAGTCGTTGCTGCATCTTGTCTGTATGTGTGTAGTTGAATAGACCGGGATATTGAAAGTTAGTCGTTGCTGCATCTTGTCTGTATGTGTGTAGTTGATTAGTCAGGGATATTGAAAGTTAGTCGTTGCTGCATCTGTCTGTATGTGTGTAGTTGATTAGACAGGGATATTGAAAGTTAGTCGTCGCTGCATCTGTCTCTATGTGTGTAGTTGATTAGACAGGGATATTGAAAGTTAGTCGTTGCTGCATCTTGTCTGTATGTGTGTAGTTGATTAGACCGGGATATTGAAAGTTAGTCGTTGCTGCATCTTGTCTGTATGTGTGTAGTTGATTAGTCAGGGATATTGAAAGTTAGTCGTTGCTGCATCTGTCTGTATGTGTGTAGTTGATTAGACAGGGATATTGAAAGCTAATCGTTGCTGCATCTTGTCTGTATGTGTGTAGTTGATTAGACAGGGATATTGAAAGTTAGTCGTCGCTGCATCTGTCTGTATGTGTGTAGTTGATTAGTCAGGGATATTGAAAGTTAGTCGTCGCTGCATCTGTCTGTATGTGTGTTGTTGATTAGACCGGGATATAGAAAGTTAGTCGTTGCTGCATCTGTCTGTATGTGTGTAGTTGATTAGACCGGGATATAGAAAGTTAGTCGTTGCTGCATCTGTCTGTATGTGTGTAGTGCAGATGTTCCTGTGAATGTCTACGTTCTGGGTGTCGATGTTTAGCTTCAGGTCGACATCATGGTGATGGATGGTCTGCCAGTGAATAACACATTTGACCCCGCCCATCCACTCCTGTCTCCCCCCCCCACCCGATCAATAGGTTTTACTATCGCTTCCCCCCCCCCCACACACACACATTTTACACTACCATACCCAAAGATGTAAACGTCAAAGCAAGATAAATATCTGGTTTTAAACAGTTTTGCCTTAATAGAGCTTGGTGACATTACTTGTGAGTGGTGACATTACTTGTGAGTGGTGACATTACTTGTGAGTGGTGACATTACTTGTGAGTGGTGACATTACTTGTGAGTGGTGACATTACTTGTGAAGTAAGACAGCGGCTCTCAATCTTTATAGCGACTCTAGCCCAAAAGGTGGGAAAGTATGTCCGCGGGTATCTCTCACCCCCCCCCCCCCGAATAAATAAATGTACTTAATTCTCAAAACGGAATGTGTTCAATTTTTTCTGGTCACGTGGTTTGGTGATGAGTCACGCAGCAGACTGGCGACCTTCTTCAAACTCTTGGTTGTTTTATACGAAAAGTATGTTTCGATGCGTAACCTTGAATAATCTTTCCAGTACCCTTTGGGTACGCAGGTTGAGAAGTATCAAGTAAGTCATTATGATGAGTTTTTTTTTTTGTAAATACCACATAGTGACATAAATACACGTTTTAAGAATTGATATTAAGGCCTCGAAAACAGTGTTTTATCTCATGAACTCTGAACCTTAACATGGTAGGCGGTGTGTCGTCTGCTATTCATACATCGCCAGACATATTGGATGATCTATTGATCGCGAAGGCGCCACATGGGGGGGGGGCGGGAGTGCTCTTGATTAAGCCCCATGTCTCCATCTAAATAAATTTCAGGGTTATTGTGTCGTTGGGGGTATTAGAACCTGGTTGTAAGGTGTGCAACTAGTCAATGGCCTAGGCCCTAGATTGATGAGTTCAACCAAAGTGACAAAAAGCTGCATCGCAAGCTTCTTTATGTTTCCCACGCTACGTCCCTCGAGTTTCTTATGTCGACGACGCCACGTATGACCCTTTCCCGCTTTTTTTTTGTGTGTGAGTTCAGTAGCTTTATGTTTTATTAATATATAACTGCACGTTGGTATATATTTTTAATGTCGTATGTATCATTGTATATCATCACAGCCTGTTATTGACATGCAACATTGTATCTGATTCTATGGTATTAATATATCCGGCTTATGCTGTGATATTGTATCTGATTCTATGGTATTAATATATCAGGCTTATGCTATGATATTGTATCTGATTCTATGGTATTAATATATCAGGCTTAAGCTATGATATTGTATCTGATCTATGGTATTAATATACCAGGCTTATGCTATGATATTGTGCCTGATCTATGGTATTAATAGATCAGGCTTATGGTATAATATTGTGCCTGATCTATGGTATTAATATATCAGGCTTATGCTATGATATTGTGGCTGATCTATAGTATTAATGTATCAGGCTTATGCTATGATAGAATGACGGGGAAAATGTCCTAGCTGTCCTCTTACATTTCTTAAAGTTTGTCCACTATTCTGGGTGCTATTAATACTTTGAGAATGTCCTTTGGTACTTATGATGGTAATCCATAAAGCACGTCTTTCAGCTTGAACCAAAATAAGTGCAACATGTACTCACTGGGGTAAGTAGTGCCAGTGGCGGACTGTAAACATTCTGCCGCCATTCCAGTTACACAAAAAATAATCCTAAAATGTCGCTATTGACAATACTGTGATATGGTACATACATTTTCTTTAAGTAAGAACCTTAGCATAGCCTGTAGTTTACCCAATGTTTGATATGTAGTAATTCTTAAAACATGTCGGAGCACAGTTTTATGGCACGTCCAAAAGTAAAGAATCGCATTCGTAAATTTTCAGAAGTGTTTGTTTTGTATATACATATATGTGTTTTGTCATTTATTTTAATTGCATTCATGATCTGAATTACAATCTTTCACAGTTTGCGTGTTAAATCATCTAGCTACGAGATGTTTGTGTAGCTACGAGATGTTTTTCATGCATTGAACATTTTTTTAAGACATTTGGAATTTTCGGCTCGTTTTTTAATAGATTAACTTTTCCCTATCAAGTACATTTCTAACATTGATACCCCAAGTTGTTTGCAGAAGACCAATTAGGTTCAGCATTATAACCTACATACTTACCGTATCACGTTAATGAACTACCAAGTAATGGTAAAATATGGTGAATGCGCTCTCCAGTTATATTAAAGCGCAATGATAAAAATAGTTTTACAGCAGTCGTATTTTGGTCTTCGCCTGCTTCTCACATAACAAGATTTTTCACTCAAATCAGACCAACACAATTTTAGACAACTTGAACTAAATAAATATTGTAAAACCCATCTGTTTTGTTCTAGTGCTTCAAAGTACTTCACCTGAATTATTTTCCGCTTCTGTCAAAAACTACAGGTGCAACTTCCGGTTCCAGTGATCGATGAATGGTCTCTGGCATCACAACATACTCTCTATCACTCTTCGTTTTCTATCCCTCTATCATTTTCATTCTATCACAGAGGAAGGAAGGGTGGGTGGCCCACATAGTAAACATCCCCCCCCCAATCGCCGTGTCTTCAAAAGACGTCTAGTTGTTTGTCCGTGCAATCAATTTCTTTGTTAGCTCCGTTTGGCTCTGAACCAGAGAAAGAAAAAAATAATTGTCCCATTTGCGTCTGGTTCGTGTTTATGTGTGTGTATGCGTGTGTTCTGTGTGTGAATGTGCTTGTGTTGTATGTATGTTATGTATGTAGTGTGAGCATCAAAATCTATCTATCTATCCATCTATCCATCCATCCATCCATCCATCCATCTATCTATCTATCTATCTATCTATCTATCTATCTATCTATCTATCTATCTATCTATCTATCTATCTATCTATCTATCTATCTATCTATCTATCTATCTATCTATCTATCTATCTATCTATCTATCTATCTATCTATCTATCTATCTATCTATCTGTCTGTCTATCTATCTATCTATATCAATCAATCAATCAATCTATCTAGCTATCTTATCTATCTATCTAATTATCTATCTATCTATTTATCTTATTGTCTTTCTGTTTGTCTATCCGCCTGTCTGTCTGTCTATGTATCTTTCTACACATTTCTCAATCTAATTGTATATAGTTCATGATATAGCCAAATATTTATCTAAGTTATGACAATCCCTATTAAATATCTAGGCTATGATATAGCCATTGTTTTTTCAATGTTCTGAAAACAGCCTCTAATTACCTAGGTCATGACATAACGACTGATTATCTACATTATGACATCCATAATTATGTATCTAGGTTATAATAACAAGCCAGTATACCAAAGTCCATAAAACAATTTCAGAGAAGTCAAGTCTATTTTCACTCTCATAATGAGTTCAAGAGTTTTTTGCCTATTAGATGTCCAATGCTGTATCACTTTCTGCCACTCAGATCTCACTGAGACCTGTTATTAATTCCAACCTAAACCCCCCCCCCCATCCACCATTCACAATCTGTCCATGAATAACATTTCCTCCTGTCCAATTAACTTCTCGTCTTTTAGCCTTATTTATCTTGTCAACTTCTAGTCGTGTACAGAGTTACAAGTTTTATTTTAATGAAATGTTGTTTTTAAATTTTAAAAATCTTTTTAACGATGATTAGAACAACTCCAATGCTAATGATGGGGACTTTAAAGGAAACAAACAAATATTTTATATTTAGCTACAATTTCCTTTTTTTTTTTTGAAAAAAATATTTCAAGGATGAGTTTTTAATTATTATTTTTTTAAATTTCTTAGACCAAATAAACTAATGGGTCGGTTTCTGCAGTACCCGTGTGTAGTAGACACAGTCATGTTCAATATTCATTATTGCACCCCGGGAGACGGAGGCAGAGACACGCTGGGAGCTGAACACAAAACTCACAGGATGAATATCCGGCTCACCACCAAAACGC
This sequence comes from Bulinus truncatus, assembly GCA_021962125.1. Classification (NCBI taxonomy): domain Eukaryota; kingdom Metazoa; phylum Mollusca; class Gastropoda; family Planorbidae; genus Bulinus; species Bulinus truncatus. The sequence goes on along the minus strand of JAGDYQ010000018.1, from coordinate 9,099,460 downwards.
CACACAGCTATCCGTGTTAACGTATTATAAGTCTAACTCAACGGTTCTCAGTCTTGTCTAACTCAACGGTTCTCAATCTTGTCTAACTCAACCGTTCGAATCTCGACACACTAAGGCCACCAGTAAAAAAAAAAGAAGATTAAAAGTTATAAAAAAATTAGTTTCGTATTTTATCGATGTAATTATTTACAGCTTTTTAGACACTACTTCAACTCAGACCCCCCCCCCAGTGGGTCGCGACCTACACTTTGAGATCCACTAATAACGACTAATTTTCAAGGGCCCCAGGCTTATTGGCTTTAAAATGGCTTCATTCTGTATTTAAGCTCCTTACAATGTGTAGTATTTTTTTTTCCAATTCTATTTAATACGACATTTTCATGGGGGGGGGGGGGGGGGAAGAGATTATCATGTAGAAAGACCAAATGCATTCCTGTCTGACACCAAAAGACTTACATTGCACTGTCAGAATCAATTTTTTGGTTCACTTTATTTTAAAAAAAAATATCAAATTCTATCAGTCGGAAGGGTATTCTTACACTCAAAATCTGGCTGTATGTACAGTAGCTATATGCCCAGTAGCTATGTGTACAGTAGCTATAAGTACAGTGGCTATATGTACAGTAGCTATGTGTACAGTACCTATATGTCCAGTAGCTATGTGTACAGTAGCTATTATACTTGGGACACTGCTAAAAAATTACATTGTCTGACCTATGTGGCCCTTATGACCCGCCCCCCCCACACACACGCACATCTTGCAGTGGGCCTCGCGTGCTCTAACAAGAACATCTATTCGCGACCTTACGTGTGAGGGGTACTTACGGACATACTTTCGAACCCTTCGGGGTACAGCTTCGATAAACGTTGAGAACCGGTGAGCTAAAATATTGTATTAGTTCACATTTGATGGAGTTTTCCGACTGTTTGTTTACCCTTATTTCTATGACACGGTCCCAATGGTTCTACCAACAATTCTACAATGGACACGGTTTCAGGCAGTCTAAATATGTAACGGTCAAGACAATCCAGACCCATTTCCCTCGCCGTAAACTGAGCATGAAGCCCCTAATGTATTTATCTTGGTTATTGATAAATTCAATACTGGCCATCCATTTGGTAACATCATTGTCTATACAGGCGAGGCGTTTAATATTTACCTTTACCGTCCTTCAAATAGATCACAATTCACAGAATGGGATCCAAACTGTGTCAGACAAACTTCACATTTGACGTCATCAGTACGGGAAATACTTTCACAGAGACTTCGGTGGAAAAAAAACAAATATACAGAACTCTCTAAACCAAAAAACAAACATACAGAACTCTCTAAGCCAAAACAAAAAAAATCTGGCTTACAATGCAGAATCTATTGATTAACATTTATAAATAGTCAAAGACAGAAAGTGATGGACGGGGATGAATTGGTTGAGGGAGAATTAGGGGAAAGGGGGGGGGGGGGAGGGGGGACAAATTGCGACTACGATGTTGCAAGACTAAAAAAAAATCCAACTGTTCTGTTCAGATGTTTTTAAATAACTCAAGGAGTTATCGATTTTGTTTTCTTCTAAGTTTATTGCCGAGAAAACCTGTAGGAAAAAAAAATGACGTATAAAGTTCGTCTTCTAAACTTAAAACTACAAGTGCAAGATTTAATTGCTTCACTTTATGGAGAAATTTGAATCTTTCAGTTTGTGCAATTAATTCCAACTGTTGAAAAACGGCAGCAGTATCGATTTTTGTTCACCGATTCCCCAGTTCTTCTTTAATTGCCGGGTTTGAAATAGTATTTTTGTTTTTTTGTTTTCGTTTTGTTTGTTCTATGTTGGTTGACTGTAAGCTGCGATTGGTTTATTTCAAACATGTTACAAGCAACAAGTCAATATGCTTGTATACACACTGCATGAGTCAATGTGATAATTGCAACGTTTGGCAGGGTCAAGTTGAAATGTCTTTTTTTTTAAATTTTAATAACGTGGGAGGACACAACGATGGGGGGTGACCATAATAACCCCAAAATCGCAAATCAAATTTGAGACCGTGACGATTAAGTCGTTACAGCGATTGTGATATAATAGCGCGCAGAGGCGCAACACTCAGATAAAGTGGCGTAGCTATCAAGCACCCTCATAAAACAATAATTCGGGGAAAGAGGCGGGGAGGGAACTGTAGTGGCACCCCCCCAACCCCACCCTGGATCACGCACCCCGCAGTGCCAAGAGAATTTCACGGAACCAGCATATAAATCAGCGTAGATTATGTAGAATGTAGGTGATATGGGGTTATTTTGTTAGTCTCCTATCGAAGCCACAACTGGGGCCAGCTTAACGTAGTACCATTCTACACCATCACTCTATCCGGCGCTGCAATGTCCACTACAACTGGGGCCAGCTTAACGTAGTACCATTCTACACCATCACTCTATCCGGCGCTACAAAGTGCACGGAGTAGCGGGCTTAGTGGATGGAGGGGGGGGGGAAACTAGGGTAAATGGCCAAGGACCGGTGACTAAGGGGACACCGCAAAAGAATTGTTTTGATACGATCCTAGGCCCCCCGCATTTGGAACTCGCCCTCGGCCCCGCGCATTCAGCCCGTAATGCTGGGGCCACTTCTGGTCCACGGTGGCACCATATTTGTTGTAATTGACGTCAGCGTGATTGGGACCCGTAGTGGGCACGATGCCGGTTGGGTGCACTAGCTTAACGCCACTGCACGACAGTCGTACAATCATTCTCATTCCACACACACTCCTGGTTTTGTTTTTATTTTATTTTAAATGTGAATCCCAGGCGGCCACAGATACAGGAAGTTGCACGAGTATAAACATCAAACACCAGTACTGCTCTTAATGAAACTTAACAATGGGTTACCGGTTGTAAAACTGCTTCGACTGCCTTGCATCCCATGGACTAGACACAGAGATTTATAAGACACATAGAAATATAGGACACACAGATATGTAAGACACACAGAAATATATTACGCAAAGATATATAAGACACATAGATATATAAGACACATAGCTTATATAAGACACATAGATATATAAGACACATAGATATATAAGACACATAGAAATATAGGACACATAGATATATAAAACACATAGAAATATAGGACACATAGATATATAAAACAGATAGAAATATAGGACACATAGATATATAAAACAGATATTTAAGACACAGCGCGAGGGGGAAACTGGGACCTAGAGTCATCAGGGGGGGGGGAATCACTTTAGAAATGTAATATAAATTTGTTGGGGAGGAGAGGGCCCCAGATTTAAAGACTGTCTTATGTGACCCTACACACTGGCTTTCACGGAGGCTCGGGGAGGGTGGGGTGGGAAACATAAAGAAGTTAATGTAGCCTGGACAGAAAAGAATTGAAGTTATTTGTGTATGACCTATTTTCTGAACGGGGGGGTGGGGGAGGCGGTGATGATGTTAAGAAATAGCACATACACCTCCACGCACACACACCCCCAAACACACACCTCCATGCACACACCTCCAAAACATACACCTCCACGCACACACACCCCCAAACACACACCTCCACGCACACACACCCCCAAACACACACCTCCACGCACACACACCCCCAAACACACAGCTCCACGCACACACCCCCAAACACACAGCTCCACACACACCTCCACACACACCTCCACATACACCTCCACGCACACACACCCCCAAACACACAGCTCCACGCACACACACCCCCAAACACACACCTCCACGCACACACCCCCAAACACACAGCTCCACACACACCTCCACACACACCTCCAAACACACCTCCACACACACCTCCACAAACACACCTCCACACACACCTCCAAACACACACCTCCACACACACCTCCACACACACCTCCATGCACACACCTCCAAAACACACACCTCCACGCACACACCCCCAAACACACACCTCCACACACCCCTCCACACACACCTCCACACACACCTCCATGCACACACCTCCAAAACACACACCTCCACACACACCTCCAAACACACACCTCCACACACCTCCAAACACACACCTCCACACACCTCCACAAACACACCTCCACACACACCTCCACACACATCTCCACACACACCTCCAAAAACACACCTCCACACATACACCTCCACACATACACCTCCGCACACACCTCCACACACACCTCCACACACACCGCCAGACACACCTCCCCACACACCCCTCCACACCTCCATACACACCTCCACACACACCTCCAAACACACACCTCCACACACACCTCCACACACACACCTCCAAACACACTCCTCCACACACACCTCCACACACACACCTCCAAACACACTCCTCCACACACACCTCCACACACACACACCCTACCCACAATCCAGACATCCTTGAACTGGTCCACCATGGTGAAATAGATTTCATAAAACAAAGACATGTGGAGCAAAATCTAATTGAAAGAAAAATTCTTTTATTTCAGCTAATTAGAAAACTAAAACTATAACGCTACAATTAAAACGTCAATACAATAACTCAACTTTAATTGTCTTAAAATTATAAAAAAACTATCTGTGCCCAGTTCTAGATCTATTTATGGATGGAAAATATTGATTAATTATCTGTGACGCAATTTATTTAATACCATTCATTTTTTTTGTCCATGGCTTTTTGTTTAGAAAAGAAAATGAAATGCAAAATTTCGCACCGGGAACTATCGACATTTCGCAAGTTGCGGCCGAAGTAAACATCAACAAGCGAACTCTTTATACAAGATGTCTGTGTGGGTTATGATTTTAATATACCATACAACAGTAAAAACAACAGCAGCATAAACATAAATTATATAAGACAACTAAATAATAGGCGCATTAACAATAACACGCCGCGTTTATCTCTCTAAAACTGAAAGAAGTTCATCTTTAGATTATTAAAACCGTTGGTGGTCAAACGTGGCACTAGGAGCCGCATAGGTCTCCCGTTGATCCACTGGATGAGTTTTCTGCATACTATCTAGGGCGCGGCTGACTAAGACACCATACCTGGCCAACAGTGGTAGAAACTGTCATTTCCGGGGTCAATTTTCGTTGTTTTTTTTTTTGCAGTGGTCTTTCCACACCTCCTTCATATCTCTTGATACCTAAACGGGGAAGAAAGACATCTTAGGGGAGGGGGTGGGGGCATTTCCTTACTTAGAGCCTCATCGGAACATAAATCTGCTCTACCTTGACTTATCAATAGGTGGATGAGTCTGTGTAATCAGATGGGTTCCAGTTGGTGGATAATGACCAGGGGCCCCTTAAGAAAACCCCGTTATTGCTATTGGTACACCATGAGGGGGCATAGATAACCGGTCTCGTTGGGGGGCTGGAACTCGTACCCTGCACCATGGCTGCAGATACTTGATGCCACCCACAATTGGCGGTCACCCGTCGGTCAGTTATCCCCTCCCCCTCCTTCAATCCCACAACCGATATAGGTCACATCGCTGCCAGCTCAGCGTCATAGTGTATTCATGGGTGATATTGTCTAGCAATAACATTAGACGCCATGCCTGTAGGACATATACCTCCCATATACCCTCATATGAACGTACGTAATGAATCCAGCTGGTAGATCTCTTCGAGTAACTTGACCGTACCAAGTCGTGATGTTTACAAAACCAACTCATCCACGATCTGTCGACGTATTTCCTTTCATTTATATTTTTATTCTATTTCATTCGTTTCTTTTTATATATTATTTTAATCTTTGCCCATTTTACCTTTAACCTTTCTTTAAAGAAACAAGAAATGCCATAAATGTACTTTAAATTCACAACCAATGGGTGTTGATTGTAACAAAATGTTTTGTTCTGTGTAAAAGGCGGCCACATATGAGCTCAATTAAAAGCAGCATTTATATTTTTTCATGTAACAATAATTTAGCATAAAGAGCCAAAACATAGGGTAGAAATAGTTGATAAAAAAAGTAATAAAGTAATATTTTAAAAAGTGTAATGAGAGCCCCATTAAACTCAAACAGAGACAAACTAAGGGCAGTCGACGTCCTGAGCGACAAAGAAAATACTGGGAAGGGGGGCTTTAAATAAAGAGAAACGGCTTCAACGGACATGAGCCTGGGCTTAACGGGGTCCATCAGTAGGTGGGGCTAAAGCACCCGTTGTAAAATCCACTTTTCAACTCTACGTAGGGCCACAGTAAACCTACGGAAGAGCCAACAGTAAACGCAACAAAGAGCCACAGTAAATTTAACGAAGAGCCACAGTAAACTCAACAAAGAGCCACAGTAAAAACAACAAAGACCCACAGTAAACTTAACGAAGTGCCACAGTAAACGCAACAAAGAGCCACTATAAACTCAGCAAAGAGCCACAGTAAACTTAACGAAGAGTCACAGTAAACGCAACAAAGAGCCACAGTAAACTCAACAAAGAGCCATAATAAACTTAACGAAGAGCCACAGTAAACTCAACGAATAGCCACAGTAAACTCAACGAAGAGCAACAGTAAACTCAACGAAGAGCCACAGTAAACTCAACAAAGACCCACAGTAAACTCAACGAAGAGCCATAATAAACTAAAAAGGCTGCATGCTACCGCTGCACCATAACTTGCAGGGAATTGACGTGAATTATTGTTTTGATATCTCTCGTCATAATTCAATTACCTTTGTACTTCTGGTCACACCATTAATCAGTCCCAAGACTCGACGGTGAACTAATAACTAAAACAATACTGTCTGCACAAATGTGTTGCCAGCTAGAGTAAAGATGATTTCGCCGCATGGCTATGTTTCGTAATCCAAAACGCTGTTCGCCATCCGAGACAAGAATAGATTATAATCATTGTTTACTAATAGAAAAATTAAACATTGTATTCTACGTTTTCCAGAATAAGAATTATCTACGTGTTATATCTGTACATAAAACTGTAAAATTTCTGCAGTAAAAGCTATTAGAAGAATGTTATAATACTGAGTTGGCAACAAACAGGCTCTTGAATCTAGCGTACTGAGAATCCGGCTATGGTGAATCAGAGAATCAATTACGTAGACAAACACTCAGAGCAAATTGTTTTGTTTATTGGGTTATATTTAGAACACATTGGAAGAAGAAAAAAAAATGCTCTATTTATAGAAATTTAAATCTTGAGCTTTGCAAACCAATGTCGTGTCATGCGAGAATTGCTTGAAGTTTTATGACATTTTAAAACTAAGACAATGTCATTACAGCCGGAGTGTTGACACAAGGGAGACATATGGAGCAATAAATGTTCAGGTTTACTACAATGTGTCGCAAGTAAATTGAATAGAATTTTTTTTTGCTAAATTGTGGATATAAATGAGAACAAAAAAAAAACACTTGGCCAAGTTTAGAATCGAAGGGAAATAATATTTCATTGACACTTTCTTATTAAACAATTATCGTTCTTGAATTTTGACAATTTGCAAACAATTCATATATTTTTTTTTCAAATGCGAATTTTATGAAATTAGACTGCAATTGTTTTGAATTATGTTTTCCGCTAGAATGACTCACACCAAGTTTTTAAATAAGATTAGGTAAGTAGTTGTTTTTTTTTCATCTGTCTTCTTTATACTTGCCCCATTATAATTCTACTGAAAGAAAATGTAATATTGCTTTAATGGGCAGTAGACAGACAGGAAATGTTTTCATCTGAAACCAGTTTCTTTGTTTCTTGTTGATGTTTTAAATCCTAAACATGCAAGTATCAAGGTTGAGGTAACAAGCAGGTGTCTCGAATGTTGATGTGTGACTCTAACTCCAGCTTCCCTTCCTCCAGCTTCCCCTCCTCCAGCTTCCCCTCCTCCAGCTTCCCCCTCCTCCAGCTTCCTCTCCTTCAGCTTCCCCTCCTCCAGCTTCCTCTCCTCCAGCTTCCCCTCCTCCAGCTTACCTCTCCTCTAGCTTCCCCTCCGCCAGCTTCCCCTCCTGCAGCTTACCCCTCCTCCAGCTTCCCTCTCCTCCAGCTTTCCCTCCTCCAGCTTCCCCCTCCTCCAGCTTCCCCCCTCCCCTTTTCAGCTCCACCTCCAAATCCAGCTTCGCCCAGTCTCTGTGACCATTAACTCCGACTAAGAAATACTTCAAAAGAAAAGATTAAATTGATCAAACTGATAGTATTTCATTTTCCAATGGACAAAAATATTTACATTGGTAAAAGGGAACATTTTTTTGTAATCGTACTTAAAATATGAACATTTGAAAAGATGCAATTAAATGATATCGAGTTGGCAAGTATCAGTTCACGCTTATGACTAACACATTATCCTCTTTCTCATTGTTTCTATATATATTTGCATGTGTGTGTGTATGTGTGTGTATGTTTGTGTATGTATGTGTGTGTGTGTGTGTCCAGGTCAGACATAAGGTAATCGGACACCACAATCATTCCCACGCGCAGAGAGGGTTTGGGGTGGGGGTCGCATTAATGTTACCAAATATTCGATTTGATGAGATATTCACTGCAAACAAACTGAAACTGATGCACCTTGGAGCGCCACTAAATGGGGTCTTGCACTCTCATAGGCTGGCCCTCTGTGTTGTGTGTATATGTGCTGTACTGTCATTAGTTATTGTGTGTTTGTGCTTGAATGCGTATGGGCTTGTGCAAATGTGTGCATGTGGTAGTGTGCAAATGTGTACATGTGGTAGTGTGCAAATGTTTACATGTGGTAGTGTGCAAATGTATACATGTGGTAGTGTGCAAATGTATACATCAGTTAGTGTTTTTGATTCAACATCATGAAAAAAAATGAAGAAATCTTTCTTGTTATTTCAAGCCAGAATCCCCAAATCTTTCTTGTTATTTCAACCCAGAATCCCCATATCTTTCTTGTTATTTCATCCAGAATCCCCATATCTTTCTTGTTATTTAAACCCGGACTCTCCATATCCACTTTTTTCCCCTTCTGTATCAAATATCAACCTAAAAATACAGACCTACTACTTTAACTGCCAACACTTGCCTCTTTCTTTTAACTCACCAAATAAACATTGAACAGACCTGGTTCAACTCCAGACATCGAACAGACCTGGTTCAACTCCAGACATCGAACAGACCTGGTTCAACTCCAGACATCGAACAGACCTGGTTCAACTCCAGACATCGAACAGACCTGGTTCAACTTCAGACATCGAACAGACTTGGTTCAACTCCAGACATGCTGTTATCGTTTAATATCTAGGAATAGTTTAGTTCTATCCACCACGGTCGATCGCTCTATTAATAATCTGCCAACCAGGAAGTAAACAAGCGTAGTTTTTTTTTTAAAAAGAAGAACCAAGGCGTATGACTGGGATGTCAACTTGACTGAAATGGAGGGTGACTCAACCAGCTTATCAAAAGCTGAAGATAAATTTTCCCTTTGAAAAAAAAAATTTAGAAAAATTAATTAAGTTGAATTTTTTTAAAAATATTTTTAAAGTAAAACATTGTGAAGTAGGATACTTAAAGCATGCATCCAATCACCACGAGTTAGGGTTAGGTTAATAGTCTTCATTTCAACGAGCTTATATAGCGAAGTCTCGTTTGACAAAACTTAATCCGTTTCAAGACAGAGTTTTGTGACTTAAATATTTGAATTACGCATTCGTGCGTGTGTGCAAGCGTGCGGGATATTTTGCCGCCTGAAATGGTTCGGAATCAGAAACACTGGTCGTGACCTGAAAAAAAAACAACATTATATTGTAAGTTGTGTTCGTTAAACGATTTGTTCATGATTCGAGAGTTTCGTGAACACGGGTTTCATTAGGACAGTGGTGGCGCACCTTTTTGGGGCCGCGTGCCCGAAATTCACCAAAAAAAAACAACTCACTTTTTTTTAAAGTAAGTGATATTTTAGTCGCGTGCCGACTGTGGCACGCGTGGCATATGTTCGCCACCACTGCATTAGGATAATTACAATTTGACATTTCATTAATGACATCAGATGACATCGGAGATTACACTTACAGAAATAATTCACATCGGAGATTACACTTACAGAAATAATTTACATCGGAGATTACACTTACAGAAATAATTTACATCGGAGATTACACTCACAGAAATAATTTACTTGGATCTAAATGGTCTAGTGCGGTGGTGGCGAAACTATGGCTCGCGGCCCCAAAATGGTTCTCCACCACTGGTGTTGTGTAAGTCCACAGTCCAATGAGCTTGTGATATCAAACAGCTTGAAAAATGTAACTAGTTCAATTCTCACTGATGCTAATTTAACATAGTGCATATCATATTCTTTCATGTCTAGCAGAAAGTTACTAGTAATTGAAATGATCATTTTAAGAATGGGTTTATTTCAAAGTGCACTGATTCTCAAAGATTGTTGGGGTCCGAAGTTGGCTGGTGGTGGCCATGTCAGTGTTTCTAATTTAAAGAGGAATTGAATAATATTAAAAGAATTCCGATTTAACCCAATAGTATTCTTCTATTAAACAAATACCTATTACTAAACTATTACATTAGGAATACCAGCTGTCATCCATTTACTAGGTTTCATTTATTTTATTCAGTTTAATCTGACAGAATGTTAAGAGATCTCTGATCTCTGTTACCCAACATCTACTGGTCACATTTGTTGAGAATTGTGTCAACAAAACGCAAAAGTTGTTGGGGGTCATCTTTGTTTAATGGCGGTGAGAATCAAGCTGTAGGTGTTCAGCACAACCTTCCCAATTTACATAATTACATTAAATTAATAAATCGCATTATTGGAGCTGTGTTACGAGCATGAGTAAAAATGAATGTAGATGACCAGTAGCGTAGTGAGGGGTGAGCAAGGGGGTCATCATGCCCCGGGCGCTACTCACAAAGGTGTGCCAAATGGTATATTTTACATATAATATAATATGACTTTTTGAATGGGGGGGGGGGCGCTAAAAAGATATTGCGACCCGGGCGCGACTTAAGCTGGCTACGCCACTGTAGACGACTTATTTCTCAGCATTATTTATAGGTGGATCTGCCATTGACTCTGAAGATTTATTTTTAGAACAGTGCAGTTATAGGTTCCACTAATTACTCCTGCTATAAAACGTTGCTATTCGTGTATAAAAATGAATAGAAGAATTCCTTCGTCGTGGCAAGTTTGTCGTAAACTATGTTTGTTTGGCTCCTAATTCTGTATCCAAAGCAAAATTTTGCGCCTTTGCATTATAGTACGAAGGGGCTGTGCTTTGAAAAAAATATTTTTTTTTTCCGGTGATAAAGAGGAAGTGATTAGATTTTAAAGCTGATATTTATATCGTGTAGTCTTTAATGTATGTGTGTTGTAAAAGGAAGTGATTATATTTTTAAACTGATACTTAAATGTATGTCGTCTTTAATGTATGCGTGTTGTAAATATCCAAAGGCGTAATTCATGAAAAGTGCAAGAAAGGGGGGGGGTCGGGTCTTCACCCCTCCCCTTCCCCAATATATGAGAAAATTATAGGTTTTATATTTATATAGTACTTTTCCCCCTCTGTTCTTCGAGATAACTCTAAAGATAAGCAAAATGTGACCGTTGTCGTCAGGATTCGAACTCTAGACCTAAACAACCATAGCGCCAACTATAAACTCAGCTCCAATTGTTGCGAGTCACTTATCATTCATTGGTTTTAAACATACAGCGGGATTTAGAGAGGGAAGAGGGGAAAGGACGTCTGCTGTTGATTTTTGTGGTTGTGCCTCCTTAATCGTTCTTGTATACAATGTCAAACTGACCTGACCTATATCTCCGTCGACAATGGATTCACTCGAGCGGCAACAAAAAAAAAAACCTAAACCATTCTAAATTTTACGGATTAAAAAAAAGATGGAAAAATTTCACCGTGTTAAGCTCAGCTAGCAGATAAATATGTTGTCATGTGACGAAGTCTGGAATGTTTTTGTCTCTTTTGTGAAAACATCATTTTCTTTATTCTAACAGGCTTGAAATTCCATCAGTGAATTAAACCGGTAACTAAGGAATCATTCACAATCATTCACAATCACATCTTACTTACCGCAAAAAAAAGTTCACCATCCTCCCCAATTAAAACACCGCAATATAAAATTCAGGAATTTCCTCCTTTATTATATACAGATTCCCCACATTCCTCTTAAAAAATCTTTCAGATTTCATTTAATTGTTATTACTTATTTAATAAATAAATAAATAAAATGTGTATTATTCGTCTTCATTCTGCCACCCCTACTCTCTCTCTCTCTCTCTCTCTCTCTCTCTCTCTCTCTCTCTCTCTCTCTCTATCTATCTATCTATCTATCGATCTCTCTTTATACATGTATATATATATACATATATATATATATATATTACTCTCTATCTATCTATCTATCTATCTATCTATCTATCAATCAATCTATCTATCTATCTATCTATCTATCTATCTATCTCTCTCTATCTATCTATCTATCGATCTCTCTTTATATATATATATATATATCTTACTCTATCTATCTCTCTCTCTATCTCAACTCTCTCCCTCTCTCACACACATACACTCTCTCTCTCTCACACACATACACTCTCTCTCTCACACAAACATACACTCTCTCTCTCACACACACATACACTCTCTCTCACACACACATACACACTCTCTCTCTCACACACACATACTCTCTCTCTCACACACATATACTCTCTCACACACACATACACTCTCTCTCTCAACTCTCTCACACACACACACATACACTCTCTCAACTCTCTCACACACACACATACACTCTCTCTCTCACACACACACATACACTCTCAACTCTCTCACACACACACATACACTCTCTCAACTCTCTCACACACACACACATACACTCTCAACTCTCTCTCACACACACATACACTCTCAACTCTCTCACACACACATACACTCTCAACTCTCTCACACACACACACATACACTCTCTCAATTCTCTCTCACACACACATACATTCTCTCAACTCTCTCACACACACACATACACTCTCAACTCTCTCACACACACACATACACTCTCTCAACTCTCTCTCACACACACATACACTCTCAACTCTCTCACACACACACATACACTCTCTCAACTCTCTCACACACACACACATACACTCTCAACTCTCTCTCACACACACATACACTCTCAACTCTCTCACACACACACACACATACACTCTCTCAACTCTCTCACACACACACACATACACTCTCAACTCTCTCACACACACATACACTCTCAACTCTCTCACACACACACATACACTCTCAACTCTCTCACACACACACACATACACTCTCAACTCTCTCACACACACATACACTCTCTCAATTCTCTCACACACACACACATACACTCTCAACTCTCTCACACACTCACATACACTCTCTCAACTCTCACACACACATATATATCATAACCCAAATCTGCCCCAGTGCCCGTCATTCATCATGGTCTAAATAATATGTAGCCTACTCACCCCCATGATTTCACTATGGTACATCCATTTTACGGTCCTTGTTGGGGTGTTTATTGCTCTCATGTCTGGTTTCCAAAAGAAAACAAATGTAATAAAAAAAATAAGCTTTAGATGAAGATGAAAATGTGATCTTGATGTAAGACGACGTCATTCCTTACATATTAACCATTCAGAAGTCATTATGTACATTTACCATTCAGAAGTTAGGAAGACAATGACGTAAAATATCAACATAGAATCACATTTTAGCATTTTTAATCTCCGACCCATATTTTCCGACAACAAACTGACGTGATTTAAACCACATTTACATAAGACTCTATGATTTAATCAATCACTTTAATAACTATGTACAAACCATATTCGTAAAAAAATTTCATATTCGTACATTTTTTTTAAATGCCACAACATGTTAGACCAGAGTATCTACGGATGGTCGTGTTGTAAAGCACTCGACTGTCGAACTGAGGGTACCTGGATCGATCTCCGGTGAGGACCTAGGAAATTTTTCAGGTCATGGCTTAAGTCCCCGCTATGTCTCCCGTGGTGTCTCCATGGCCATTGCACTATCAGCCATGGTGGGGATGAAAGAAGAGCACCATAAAAACCGCCCCATAAGTGGTTTATAGGATTTAAGAGATTTCATCTCTTCCTTACAGGGACTTCACACACACAAACACACACACACCAAAGTAATCGATTACAAGAAATAGAGACATTCCGTTCGATACATGAGAGCCTCTTAGAAAAACTAGTAGACTGCTTAATGGCACCCAGTGCTATTTCAATATAAGAAATGGTGCTTTTTAGGTGCTTCCTAACAGCAGTGGCGTAAATAGGGAGAGGTTAATGAGAGCATTATCATCACACTACTTCCCAAGGCCCACATATCTCTCTACAAATCTCTTCCTAACGCATTTAAGACCTGCTCGAACTAAAATGTAATAAAATCAGACTTATAGGTTAAGAGTACAATTTATAGACAATTCGTTAATAGCATGTATTAAAAGTACATCAGATAACTCCATAGGCTGGCAGTCAAGTCCCGGGTGAAACCAGGGGCCGATTTAACGCCAAATGTATTACTCTAAAAACATTATTTTTGAAATTTTGTCGACGTTTCCCTTAAGTTTAAGGACCCATTAACTTTTTTCTGAGTCCTAATTGAGGCAGCGGGGCGGACTAAACACAGAAACGTGTGTATCTGTCCCTCATTTACATCTTCAGTCAATCTCTAATTAAATGCCAGGTTTATTATGGTATAACTCAGGGACGAGGCGTGAGTGTTGTCGGTCAGTCATATTTATAAAAAAAATGCTATAAAATGGTACTGCGTTTATTGAATATAGTTAGCATAATCATTCATATTAAAATTACTACACAGATATTTTCATTTACATATAAATTGTATATGTTGTTAATTTGATAATTTATATAAATATATAAATCTATGTTCCTTTGTGCTTTGTGTATAGCAAAAAAAACATCAATAAATTTTTCTCTGAGAGTTATGACCCGAAACATTCACGCTTCGTCCCTGGGCTATAACTAACTATTGCTGCTTTTATTTCTTCAAAATTATTTTTTGAAATTATTTTTTGAAATTATTTTTTAGACAATAAAAATTCAGACTGATTTTTTGTAAGACATCAATATGTCGTACAAATCACGTCTTTTTAAATAAAATATTTCATATTAAAATGAAAGAGAAAAAAAAAGTCATTTCCTCCATAGAATGAACTTTTATTGGTGCATGAAATCACCACAAAATGACCACATACCGAGTCATTTTATTTTTCTGGTTATAAAACTTGCTGAGGCACAAGAAATAAATCTCACCAGTTCTTGATTCTGGTTGACTAAATATCTGGCCGGTAATGGCTGGAGACATTTCATAGTCAAAATGACTCGTCGAACTAATTGTCTGCCTCGGTTTGCAAATTGAACACAGACGGGACGTTGACATTGGGTTGTATATTTTGAAATGACCGGACGTTGACCACTGAAAAGCATATAAAAAACAAATCTTACTTCCCCGGATGATAAAGAAGAAATATTTACATTTCAAAAATTATATTTTTATGTGTGTGGCTTGTAATGTATGTGTGTTGTAAATATGCATAGGCGTTACAAATAAAAAGTGAGGGATGGGGTTCGGGTCTTCACCCAACCCCCCCTCTATCTCGATCGTGTGTTATTTATAGATTCTATTTACGATGAAACCATTATTTGAACCTCTATAAGTATGAGATGTTTGTCCATTGATACTTAAAGTATGAGATGTTTGTCCATTGATACTGTAAATATGAGATGTTTGCCCATTGATACTTAAAGTATAAGATGTTTGTCCATTGATACTGTAAATATGAGATGTTTGTCCATTGATACTTAAAGTATGAGATGTTTGTCCATTGATACTGTAAATATGAGATGTTTGTCCATTGATATTGTGAATATGAGATGTTTGTCCATTGATACTTAAAGTATAAGATGTTTGTCCATTGATACTGTAAATATGAGATGCTTGTCCATTGATACTTAAAGTATGAGATGTTTGTCCATTGATACTGTAAGTATGAGATGTTTGTCCATTGATACTGTAAGTATAAGATGTTTGTCCATGTCATATTTGGTTTACGTGTATATTAGTAGTATGTAAAGTTTATGTATATATATATTTATGGTACTTCTCTTCTTTGGTAGCTGTAAATATATTTCAGTCTCTTCAGAGCGTATGTTTTAACCAACTTGACTTGAGCGTGTATATAAATATATTATATTATTTAATGTCCACATGTATGAGACGAATCACAGTTATAAAGCACTGGGTAAACTTGGTTGTATAAATATATATATATATATATGTTTATTTATTAATTCTTATTCACGAAAATACATACATGGTATAAATTGATGTGAGATGAGTAATCAAGTCCGTCTGCTTGTCTCCACCAAATCTATCGTCTACCTAAAACTAATATAATTTTACTTCCGCTAAGCTAAGTGGCCAGATAATTCCAACCATCTCTGTGCCAACTGTAAATTCTCCAGCCTAAACTGATTATTATTACAGTCCATTGATACTATAAGTATGAGATGCTTGTCCATTCATACTGTAAGTATGAGATGTTTGTCCATTCATACTGTAAGTAAGAGATGTTTGTCCATTTTTTGTATCTCTTTTTGGGTTATTTTTTAGTGCCAGATTTTATTTCATCCTCACCCCTTGCCGTGTAGGCTACGGCTATGGACTCAATGGGATTTGAACCCATAACCTACACCATGCAGATCGAGCTCACAACCAAACTGTGTCTTTAGTCGTGACGTGTGTTTACAAGGACATCATTCGACATTAATAGTGCATATGGAGGGGGGGGGTTATAGGTTAGAGGTCTTCTTTCATTGTATGCAAACATACGTTTCATTCTGTCTTTCTTTTTTTTACACTGTTTTTTTTTTCTAGTATATTTTTCATTATTTATAGCAGTGTGTATCAGGTCTCTTCAACTATGCTTTGAAAACTGTTTTGCTTCCACTGCGACCTCCTTGAAGAGAAAAAAACTACGACCAAGTAAAAAAAAAATGAAAAAATAAATAAAAGCTTCACGGTTTTATATTTGCTAACTCCGTTTTTATTATGCAGATTAAGAAACTTTTAGATTGGTGACATACAGTTTATAAAAAAAAAGAAATGCTAGCACTATGCACACATCGATCATTGATACATCAATAATAAATTTAAATATTGTCTCCAACCATCTAAAAAGTGAATACAGCATAAATAGGGAAAATCTGTTCATCGTTTACTTTTGTGTGTGTAAAATGTACGGTAAATTAATAACAATTGCAAATCGTGCCGACGCAAATGACAAGCTGGTACGATCCTGACGCTCTAACCTAAAACGACGCGACGAGCTTTCGTCATGGGTCCGACTTAGGATTGGGGGGGGGGGGACAAATAACAAAATAAATAAAAAATATGTTAATAAATAAACCAAGTTTAATCCATACTAAAAACGGTTTAATCAATAAAAAAATGTCATTTATTTCTATTTTATGCGAAACGTAAATAATATTCAACTCATTTATTATATAATAGTTACATACACTTGGGTAGGGGTGGGGGTGTCTGGGAAGGGGTAACTTAGGAAGGTGAGCTTTCTTTTCACTGCTGTCATGAGCTATCACGTCCCTGATTCACTTGTACTTAAAAGTACCTATGAGCCAGTATTCGTCCTGTAGAAGACCAACATGCGAGACCTATGAGCCAGCATTCATCCTATAGAAGACCAACATGCGAGACCTATGAGCCAGCATTCATCCTATATAAGACCAGCATGCGATACCTATGAGCCAGCATTCATCCTATAGAAGACCAACATGCTAGACCTATGAGCCAGCATTCATCCTATAGAAGACCAGCATGCGATACCTATGAGCCAGCATTCATCCTATAGAAGACCAACATGCGAGACCTATGAGCCAGCATTCATCCTATAGAAGACCAACATGCGATGCCTATGAACCAGCATTCATCCTATAGAAGACCAACATGCGATACCTATGAGACAGCAGAAGACCAGCATGTGATACCTATGAGCCAGCATTCATCATATAGAAGACAAACAGGCGATGTTCCAGCATGTTGCACGTAAAGCTTGTCGTGATCAACAACAGTCCATTACAACCGGCGGTCCTCACATTTGTCTCAATGACGGACACCAATTGACATTAAAATCCATCGTCGTAAAAAAAAACAAGCAATTTAAGTCTTTTTCGTTTCGGACAAAGGACATTTTAGAGCATTTTCGTGTACGCAGTGGCTACGGTTACGCCGGACGGAATCCGTATTTGTTTTCCGGGTTACAGCTATAAATATTGCTCCACGCGTATGGATTTTGATAAATTTAGAGAGGGAAGTAATCATGTTGAATAACTATTACAAAAATAAATAATGATTACGCCCCTTTGATTAGAGGTCAGATCGCGAAATAGACTTTTGATGTACACTTGGCAGGCCAAGACCTACAAAATAATATATACAACATGAGTCTAGGACTTATGGTTGCTGAATTATAGGGCGCTCCTTTGTTAATATAGCTTATATAGTAAAAAAAGGTACTTAATACGCCCCCTTTTTCGGCCCTCATAGGTCCTATTGCGAAATGCATTTTTGATGTACACATGGCAGGCCAAGACCTACAAAATGATATATACATCATGGGTCTAGGACTTATGGTTGTTGAGATCTAGGGTGATGACGGACAGACAGACAGACAAAACGGGGACAATAGAGCATTTTTTTTTTCGAAAATGCTCTAAAAAAAACCGAATACCATGTTTTGTTAAAAAGTTCAAGTCGCTTGTAAGATTAGCGCCGGGTATTTTTTTTTTATTTCCCTTGGAAAGGGGATTGTGCCCCTTAGCAAGTACATTCGGAAACCTTGTCGACACGCGGATCATAGTTTAAGACCCGCTGCTTTATAGAGATAAAAAAAATAATAATAACAAGAAGATCTCACCCCCCCCCCTCCCGTCTCTTCCCGTTTACTCGTCAACTTTACTATTTGTTTTCATGGATACACAAGTACTGAAACACACAGCCACTCCATCAGGAACGGGACAAACAGAATCGTGCTATAATGAATGAATCGTGCTATGAATCGTGCCATACTTTAACGGCATTCTGTTCATCAGCCCCTCCCTCGTTTGATTGATTGATTATATTCAAAATAGTCAAGATAACAAATGACTGAAATTGACTGACACAGATTCCCCCCCCCCCCAGGCTGGGGAGTCAAAGATTGTAACTTTTTATTCTCTGACCACTTGTAATTGTAACAATTGTAATCAACATTGTGTGAAATCTCTATTGGCGCAATTAAATTCAATGTTTCGGACAGTACGCTACCCCAGTCAAAATGGTGTTAACCATGGTTTCCAGTCTCGACACAAAGATATTGTCTTGTCTTGTAATATCTTTATTCAAGTGATTATCAAATATTTACGCTATAAAGAAAAAACTGCAATAAAAGACAAAAATAAAATGAAAGCGATATTCTTTCATACATAGATTTTCCTCATTTACTTTTTCAGATTTTTACAAACTTTTAATTCCAAGATATATAGAGAAATAGATATATAACTGTATACAATATATCACCGTCAGATAATCTAGGGCCTCACTCTAAAATTTCCAGATTCATTGTAGCTACGTTTTATATATACACATGTATATATAGAAAGCAGGGTGGGGTGTGTAGGCTTTCCAAGGCTTCAGACCCCCTCTGATATATATTAGGTTTTCCTCTCCCTTCCCGAACTCCTGACCAATGTTCCCTCTAAGCTGAGCGCGTGAGCGATCGCTCACACGTATTTAGAGCGTCGCTCATACTACACGTACGATCGCTCACTCCGACGGACGACATCGCTTAAATCGCTCACAAATTTTGGCCTCAAACAAAAAATGTCGCTCAGAGTCAAAATTTCTTGCTCACTTCATACCACACCTTGGAGGGGAACATTGCTCCTGACATAGTATTTTATTTTACCAGTTCCTTGCATTTACAAATATTCGTCCGCGACCCCCAACTGCACTTTGAGAACCTCTTCTCTATTCAACTCAATGGGTGTGCAGCGGCGCAGTAACACTCCGATAAAAAAAAAGTGTGCGTGTACTTTCTGTTGGTCCGCTGTTTAGTTGTGGGGTCGTGGGGTTAGGGGGCAGGAGGGGAGGGCACAGACAATACAAAGAAATTGACGCTGATTATTTCATTTACTGTTATTAAATTAACATAGAAACTAAGGCGTGCACGGTACAAGTGATAAACGTGTGGAATAGACAGGAAATCTGCCAGTGCCGTAACGAGCTTAACTCGCGCCTGGGGCACAATACCTTTTTAATACATTTTTAGCGCCCCCCCCCCCCACCATTCGAAAATCATATAATATTTTATGTAAAATATACCCATTGTAAGTAGCGCCCGGGGACATATGTACCCCCGCCCCCCCCCCAGCTACGCCTCTGAAATCTGTGCAATAACTTAAGTTCAGGTCGAAAATAAGTAAGAAATAGATTTCTCATCCAATTTTTTCCAAGCGATCGAAATCCCGGTGTGACCTTTCATTACATAGATGTGTCGCAATAGACCACAGAATAATACCAACGAGAGCTCAAAAAAAAAACGATTGAGGAAATATTTCTTCACCGACCTACTCTGATGAATAATCAATATATATATATATATATATATATATATATATATATTATATATATATATATATATATATATATATAGGGTTAATGACTTAATGTGTGTGAAGTCCTTGTAATGATGAGATGAAATCTCTTAGATCCTATAAACCACGGTTTTTATGGTGCCCTTCTTTCATCCCCACCATAGTGCAATGGTCATGGAGGGACTACGGGAGATATAGCGAGGACTTTAGCCATGACCTGAAAATTTTCCTTGGTCCTCACTAGGAGATCGAACCAGGTACCTTCAGGACGATAGTCGAGCATTTTACCGCACGATCACCCGTAATGATTTAATGTAACGCTAATCTATTTTTACCTGAATGTCTATTAGCACAGACACACTTATTAACCAAAGTTAATCGCTGAAAATTGTTGCTCACAACTTATGTAAAAGTCGAATTAGGTAAGAGAAAACTATTTTGATAGTAGAGTACATGAAGTCTATTAAAGAACAGATGAAGTAAATGTAGTTTTCTTGTAGCCACTGCCAGAGCTTTTTTCTACACGCCCCCCCCCAGTGCCGAATTTGGGGATTTGGGGCCCCGGGGGGCTTGGCCTCTTTGGGGGCCCCTGCATTTTAACATTCGACACCATGAAATGAGATAATGTACTTAATGTTTGATGTAAAAAAAATGTTGGGGTCCCCCCTCAAGATGGGGCCCGGGGACTATCGAATTCGGACACCACTGGAGCCCCCCACCTCCCCCTCCCTTCCAACTGTCAAATAAGATGATTAAACTTATCTGCAAGTACCTCATCCCTAGAGTCGCCAGAAACCAAGAACATATGTCTAGCACATTGCTCCGCCCACTTCCTTAGGCAGCTGATATGGGGTGTGGACTTAAGGGCGTAGTGATATGAACAACATTAACGATCAACCGGCTGAACCACCTCATACCCTTTCATAGATGTATTCAACACTGGCGCTACGAAAAAATGCATGATGGAACTAATGCTATTGTTTATGTTATCCTGTTGCCTTGACAACAGTTATATATATATCAGGGGGTGGCCACGTATAAGCTCGTTAAGAGCCCCCCCCCCCCACTCTGGATGTGATTGATCGAAAAATTCTTCACAGTTCAATTTATCAAGATTTTGTTTAGAAGAAAGAGGTAATTGAAATTTTCTACTTGGCTGCCGCACAAAACTCAAAAGAGGCTCCATTGGCTACCAGTGACGTAATTATCGAAATAACCATCTATGTTTACTTTTTTCTTCTTTCAGTATGGCGCAAATATATATATATATATATATATATATATATATATATATATATACCGCCGGGGATGCCGGGGATATCCCCGGCACTGAGACCTGTCTCCCCGGCTCTGCTTTAGCTAATATATCCCAGCCGGGGATGAAATCATCGACATTTATCCCCGGCTCTGCAGAAATTTTTGTTCATCCCCAGCACTGGTTTTTTCTTAAATCGAGCACTGCACAGCAGTAGACGTAGTATGACTATAATCATTCGGAGATGACTCCTTGAAATACAGTTGTTTGTTTTTATAAGACAACTTTGTTTAGGTTAACGTTTTTGCAAGACGGCTCTTTAGCAACTTAATTTAAATTATAAAATAAAAATATTATTTTAAATCTTTGCCTGGATTTTTATATAAAAATAACATTTTTCGATTGATCACTTGCGCCTTATGACTTACGAGCGACGAATTAAAAGTAAACATAAAATTAGAACCAAATATTACAAAAAAATACTTCGAAATCTTACTGTACGTTTATTTCTATTGATTCGGTAGATAGAAGTGCAGTACGTAGTTTTGAAGTTAAACGGAAATATTTACCAGTGCTCGCTCGACTTAAGAAAAAATCAGTGCTGGGGATGAAAAAAAAAATTCCGCAGAGCCGGGGATAAATGTCATCCCCGGCAGGGATGGCATTAGCTAAAGCAGAGCCGGGGATGACAGTCCTCAGTGCCGGGGATATCCCCGGCATCCCCGGCGGTAAATCGAGCACTGTATATATATATATATATATATATATATATATATATATATATATATACACACACACAAAATCCTGGCCAACACCCTAATATAACGTAACTAAGTGGAATTAATGTATGTTTATATATATGTATGTATGTATGTATGTATATATATATATATATATTTGTATATATATATATATATATATATATATATATATATATAATTATATAACATTCGGGTGTGGGCCAGGATTATGTATGTATCTGATTATCTGTTCATCGTGTCTGATGATGCCAGGTGGGGTCCACAGAGAGTATTATCTCGCACGGAACAAACAACCTGGCATCTAGACAGCTTTGTCACGTGCCAAAAAAATAACAACAACAACAACTCAGTTATAATACAATCTGCAACAGGCTAGCATGTGCACAGTTTGCGTGAGCAGATAACTCCGCATGTACAGTTTCATTCCTATGATGTCCCCTTGTAAGGATGAGTTGTTTATCTCTATTGGTTCTTCTATCAAACCTGTATTTGCTATTTGAACGGTTTTGTTTTTGTTATGTTTTGTTTTGTTTGCGTTGTCATTTTTAGAGCATTTTCGAAAAAAAATGCTCTATTGTCCCCGTTTTGTCTGTCTGTCCGTCATCACCCTAGATCTCAACAACCATAAGTCCTTGACCCATGATGTATATATCATTTTGTAGGTCTTGGCCTGCCAAGAAATGACTTTGGTCCATTTCGCGATCTGACCTCTGAGGGCCGAAAAAGGGGGCGTTTTAAGTACCGTTTTTTACTATATAAGCTATATTAATAAAGGAGCGCCCTATATCTAAGCAACCATAAGTCCTAGACCCATGATGTATATATCATTTTGTAAGTCTTGGCCTGCCAAGTGTACATCAAAAGTCTATTTCGCGATCTGACCTCTGAGGGCCGAAAAAGGGGGCGTTTTAAGTACCGTTTTTGCTTATATTTTAAATATAAATAATAAAAGCTAATCAAAGGGGCGTAATCATTATTTATTTTTGTAACAGTTATTCAACATGATTGCTTCCCTCACTATTAATCAAAATTCAGCAAAATCTATGGCTGTCACCCGGAAAAAAAATACGGATTTCGTCCGGCGTAACCGAAAATGCTCTAAAATGTCCTTTGTCCGAAACGGAAAAAACTTAAATTGCTTGTTTTTTCTACACCCAAAGACTGTGATGACCATGAGGCGCGCCACTGAGGACATAAGTAAAGTGCCGCGGCCTGGGGTAGGGGGGTAAGGGGTCCATCCCTAACAAGCTGTAAGCGCAGGCTCGCACACAGCTTCCCACTGAGTCTTATAGCAAGCTCTTTAAAACAGAGCGCTTAAATGAATGTGTCACTTGCCAAATTAAACACTGAGTAATGCATGGAAATCTAAAATGTCCCTCCAAAGTTGCAAAGCGATATCTTTTATCACACACCGCCTTTTAAAAATTAGAGGGTAAATTGCTCTCAGAGGCACTCTGTTCTGCCCAATAGATCTATCGTGAGAAAAATAAACTATTTTTGCAGCATAATGCAATTAGCCTTTATTTAAAAGCTCTTCCCCCCCCCTTATGCGGTTGCATATCACGTGACACGGTTGTCTTGAAATCATGAACCTTGCCCAGGGGTCGGCAACCTTTTGAGACGGAAGAGCCAAAAGTTAAAATTTGCATTTTTCTCAGTTTTTAAAGAGCCACAAAAATTTTTGTTTCAATATTATGTATTTGATTAGGCCGCAATTTGACATCGAAAGAGCCACAACTTGACATCGAAATAGCCGCATGCGGCTCGCGAGCCGCAGGTTGCCGACCCCTGACCTAGCCCATTGGCGGGCAAACTTTGTGAATCGGGGGCTACAGTGGGCTCCTACATTTTGGACATAGGCCCGACCAATATTACATCGACGGGGGTATTTAAATGAACTAATGTAAATGATGTAGATGTTGGCCCACCCCTGGCCTAGTCATATGGGTGTGGATGGTTCAAACCTTTTCACCAAGCAGTCCGTCTTGTGGTGAGACACGCCCCATTGTCCCCCCCCCCACACACACATACATTGTGCCTTCATGACCATGTAGAGCAGATTGTGTGGCTACATATCGAGCATTAGCGTTGACAGAGGCGGAGTCTTAAATTTACATACAATAAAAATAAGGTGAAAATGCCACCACCCCCCGCTCTCTCCCTTTTGCTGGTGGCAAAGTCCCGTCCCGTAGACCTTCTCTACTTACGTCACTGTGATCATGGTTGACAGATTTATGTCACAGGTAAATCAAGAGATACATGTTGTTTTTTTTTTAAAAAAAAGGTTACTTTTGATTGGGACTTCAAATGTCAATGTATTCAATACAAATATTATATATATACTAGCTGTACCCTGCAAAACCTTTGCATAGAGTTATATCCCATTAGGCTTGATCGGTAGGTTAGGTTATATTTTGGTTTCGGGCAGATCCGATTTTTTCATGAATGTATTTTAAACTGGAATACTGTTGAATTGATTCTTTACTTTCGATTTAACGCTGAGCCCAAATCGCTATTATATTATTATATAATATGTTCTTCAGACCTAAAGATTTGTTTGGAGGGGGGTAGTATTAGTGCATTGATCTCTTTAGTGACATACTCTTCTATTCAAACGATTCATGACGGTGTCGATAAAAAATAAGTGCGTGAAAGGTGCTCTCAGAACATCAAACGCCAACCGCGCGCACACACACACACACACACACACACACATCTTACCGGTACTGCTGGGAACCAATCGCGAGACCGGTAAATCATATCATTAGTCAATATCAGTAAATCACTTTACAGGATCACAAAGTGGGTTTTTTTTCTTTTTTGGCCTTAAGATTTGTTCAATAGCGGCCTTAAGGGTTGGTCATAGCCGTACTTAGCAGTGTACGCGGGGCGTTGGGTTCCGTGAGGTTGGCCTGAAACAAATTTAGTTTTGTTAGTTGGATAATCACAAGAAAACTCCAAGCGCGAGGCTTGGAGCCTAGGGTGGTTGTTCTACGGCCTAAGGTAACCATACGATATGGGCTTTTGATACGCTTTACAAAGTTAACGGTTCTAGGCCACGCATCAGACATTCGTCCCAAGAACCCGCATCAGACACTCGCTCCAGCCCCCGCATCAGACACTCACCCAAGGCCCCCGCATCAGGCACTTGCCCAAGGCCCCCCGCATAAGGCACTCGCCCAAGGCCCCCGCATCAGACACTCGTCCAAGGCCCCTGCATCAGACACTCGCTCCAGCCCCCGCATCAGACACTCGCCCAAGGCCCCCGCATCAGGCAGTCGTCCAAGGCCCCCCGCATCAGGCACTCGCCCAAGGCCCCCCGCGCCAGGCACTCGCCCAAGGCTCCCCGCATCAGACACTCGCCCAAGCCTCCGCGCATTCGTGTGTCCGTCTCTGGAATTGTTTTAATACGAACGCGATCAGAGCAGTTCCAAGTCGCGGGGCCCTGGCTTCCAAAACAACAACAACAGATTGGACCTGCTAGTGTGTGAATTTAATCTCATATTTACATTTTTATCATTCTAACAGACATAATCAATATCAATATTTCGTATTTATTTTTGCCCCCCCCCTTTTCTCTCATTATATCAATTAGCGACATTTTTTTTTTTCAAACGAAATACCCCAGGATACGGTTGCTAGTGAAGCTTTTAAATATTAATGACAGATCGGGATGTTTTTT
>JAGDYQ010000018.1:9034526-9067569 GCA_021962125.1 Bulinus truncatus | reverse complement strand
CAGGCGTTTACATTGAAAAAAAAGGGATAGGGCGGGAGGGAGGGAGAGAGAGAATCTGACAGACAGAAAAACATATAGTTAGATAGATAGATATATAGATAGATAGAGGAAGATGATAGATAGATAGACAGACAGACAGACAGACAGACAAAAAGACATATATATATATATAGATAGATAGATAGATAGATAGATAGATAGACAGACAGACAGACAGACAGACAGACAGATAGATAGATAGATAGATAGATAGATAGATAGATAGATAGATAGATAGATAGATAGATAGATAGATAGATAGATAGATAGATAGATAGATAGATAGATAGATAGATAGATAGATAGACAGAAAGACAGATATATAGATAGATAGATCGATGGATAGATAGACAGACAGATAGACAGACAGACAGAAAGACAGATAATTAGATAGATAGATAGATAGATAGATAGATAGATAGATAGATAGATAGATAGATAGATAGATAGATAGACAGATAGACAGATAGACAGATAGACAGACAGACAAACAGAAAGACAGATAGATAGATAGATAGATAGATAGATGGATAGATAGATAGATAGATAGATAGATAGATAGATAGATAGATATAGATAGATATAGATAGATAGATAGATAGATAGATGAAGATGATAGACAGATTCGATAGATAAAAAGATAGATAGATAGATAGATAGATAGATAGATAGATAGATAGATAGATAGATAGATAGATAGATAGATAGATAGATAAAAAGCTAACAAAAGAAACCATAAGTTTAAAATAAAAAATCTATATTTAGACATATTTTTAAAGTACAGAATAATCTATCTTGAATATCTTCCGACTTCCTGCCATTTCAAAAGGTATCTGCGTTATTTATTGCTGTAATATTTTGTTGAACTATGTTGTCTGTCTATACTGACTCTATACGTTAGCCAGTGTTGCAAATCAAACTATTTCTAATTAACACGTATCAGATGATTGCAGAAAGATGTCTATCTATCTATCTATCTATCTATCTATCTATCTATCTATCTATCTATCTATCTATCTATCTATCTATCTATCTATCTATCTATCTATCTATCTATCTATTTATCTATCTATCTATCTATCTATCTATATAACTATCTATCTATCTATCTATCTATCTATCTATATAACTATCTATCTATCTGTCCGTCTATGTTTTTAGTGAATCTGTTCTACGTTTCCCCTCAGCCTCATTCAAGTTGTAATAGAACACTGTCTATATGTGTCTCCCTGCTCTCATGTCTCATTCAAGTTGTAACAGAACACTGTCTATATGTGTCTCCCTGCTCTCATGTCTCAGTATGTACAAAGTGCATGACATAATTGTCCACCATATTGACGGTTGCCAATTGATTTTGTTTCTTGATAAAATTCAGAATTGTATCCTGTAGTCTTGGTGACTTATGGTCGAGATAGATCCCCGCTTCGCTCCCCCCCCCCCACCCCCTCCCCTCGGGGTACGTATCATGTAGCTCGGCAGTTTGAAACGTAATGCGTCTACAGAGGAATCAGACGCTGTGTATGTTGTTGGCTAGTTGAGTTCACTTGATCACTTCATTATTTTTTCATGAAAATGTGACAAGGTTTAACGTTTCCATAGCAACGTATACAGATGCATAATCTGGAACTTAGTGCAATATTCAGAGCTAATTTTTTTAAACAATATCTATCTATCTATCTATCTATCTATCTATCTATCTATCTATCTATCTATCTATCTATCTATCTATCTATCTATCTATCTATCTGTCTGTCTGTCTGTCTGTCTGTCTATCTATCACCTAACAGTCTGCTTGCATGTCTGTCTGTCTCTATCTTTGTCAGTCTATATTATATATATATAGGTAGATCTATAATACAGGAAATACATTGAAAAAATTTGTTTCTCTAAAACTGACATACAAAAAAATATCTCTCTATCTCCTTTATAAACATCCACTCTTTATTTGTCTATCCCCGTCGTGCTGGTTCATAAAGGCCCCTTGACCAACAATGATATAAACTCCCCCCCCCCAAAAAAAATGGCGGCAGGTTGGTGGTTTTCCTGCTAGTCTGGGTGGATTCTACTAGTTGATTAACAGGTTTAAACATTATATAATTTTTTTTTTAAAAGCTGAATATTTGTGATAGTTCACATACAATAAGTGTTTACTATCTGAGTTTGCTTCTTGATAAAAAGGAAATTCTTGATGGACGTCATTTTTATACCGACCCAAGATGTCCATAACGAAAGGGCGTGTCGACGTCCATAGCTAGCACACGTCCCTGACCTATATGAATGCCTTTATAGATATTTTTAACTTCGTATGTTGTTTGTTTTCCCTTTATCCCATGCTCTTTCTCTTTCTCCCCCCTCTCTCCCTCTATTACACTCAGCCAAACAGACAGACACACACACATACTCACACACACACACACACACTCACAGTGAAGCCTAATCCTATGACAGATACCCCTCTGTTACACTCACACGAACAGACAGACACACACATGCACACACACACACACACACACACTCACACTAATCCGATGACAGATACTCAGGGAGGAGGCCTTCGAATTATTGTTAAAGAGGATGTGTGGGGGGTGGGGGGACTTTGGGGCAGCCCCGTAGCCAAGGGGGGGGGCACTGGGGGCCGTGCCCCCCGCTAGGTGTGGAGTGTCCCCCCCCCCCGCTGAAAAAAGAAGAAAAAGAGGAAACTAAAGAAAAAGTAATGTTGCCCCCCCATGCTGAGTATTGGTGCCTCCCTTCTGACTTTGACCTGGCTACGGGCCTGCTTTGGGGCGAGCATCAGATACGGGCCCCTGAAGTAGTTGTTTGCTGCAGGCACATAACGTACTTAAACACTTCTCTCACAGGCCTCGGGCTCGGGAACTGCGCACTGCCATCGTCATAGTGGACAGCGGCGGTTATCTTGATCGCAAACGCCCCCCCCCCCCCATACACACACACGGCCGCTAGTACAGAAACACACACACACACACACACACACGCACAGACACACACAAGAAGGCTTTGACTAGAACACTGAAAGCGAAGCCGGTGACACAAACACACTCACACCTCACATACACACGTACGAAAATTGTAGAGCTCCATATGACGGAAATGTTTAGTTTCGCATTAAGTTTATTTTATTTTCATCACGAAATAATTTATCATCTTCCTTTCTGAATCATTTCTATAATGTAAAGTATATATATATATATATATATATATATATATATATATATATATATATATATATATATACAAACCTTCTTAAAAAATAAGCTTTAAAAAATGCACTGAAAAGTAAAACAAAAAAAATGACTTAGAAGATTTGCTGACATAAACACAGCCACAGAAAGTAAAACTAATTACATGTAATATAATATAAAAAAAATACAACTTAAACGGCGAAATAATAATAATAATAAATCGCGTATTTTCCGAATGATTTCATAGATTGCTTTTCTAAAAAAAAAAATCCCGATCTGTCATAAATATTTAAAAGCTTCACTAGCAACCGTATCCTGTGGTATTCGTTTGAAAAAAAAATAATAATGTCGCTAATTGATGTAATGAGAGAATGGAGGGGGGGGGGCAAAAATAAATACGAAATACTGATATTGATTATGTCTGTTAGGATGATAAAAATGTAAATATGAAATTAAATTCACACACTAGCAGGTCCAATCTGTTGTTGTTGTTTTGAAAGCCAGGGCCCCGCGACTTGGAGCTGCTCTGATCGCGTTCGTATTAAAACAATTCCAGAGACGGACACACGAATGCGCGGAGGTTTGGGCGAGTGTCTGATGCGGGGGCCTTGGACGAGTGTCTGATGCGGGGCCTTGCACGAGTGTCTGATGAGGGGCTGGAGCGAGTGTCTGATGCGGGGGTCTTGGACGAGTGCCTGATGCGGGGCCTTGGACGAGTGTCTGATGCAGGGACCTTGGACGAGTGTCTGATGCGGGGGCTGGAGCGAGTGTCTGATTGGGGCCTTAGATGAGTGTCTGATGCAGGGGGCCTCAGGCGAGTGCCTGACGCAGGGGCCTTGGAGCGAGTGTCTGATGCGGGGGCCTTGGGCGAGTGCCTGATGCGGGGGTCTTGGACGAGTGCCTGATGCGGGGTCTTGGATGAGTGTCTGATGCAGGGGGGCCTCGGGCGAGTGCCTGATGCGGGGGTCTTGGGACGAATGTCTGATGCGTGGCCTAGAATCGTTAACTTTGTAAAGCGTATCAAAAGCCCATATCGAATGGCTACCTTAGGCCGTAGAACAACCACCCTAGGCCGCGCTTGGAGTTTTCTTGTAATTATCCAACTAACGAAACTAAATGTTTGTTTCAGGCCAACCTCATGGAACATGCCCAACGCCCCGCGTACTGCTAAGTACGGCTATGACCAACCCTTAAGGCCGCTGTTGAACAAATCTTAAGGCCAAAAAAAAAACCCACTTTGTGATCCTGCTAAGTGATTTACTGATATTGACTAATGATATGATTTACCGGTCTCGCGATTGGTTCCCAGTAGTACCGGTAAGATGTGTGTGTGTGTGTGTGTGCGCGCGCGCGCTCGGTTGGCTTTTGAGGTTTTGAGAGAACCTGTCAGGTACTTATTTTTTTATTGACACCGTCATGAATCGTTTGAATAGAGTAAATCACTAAAGAGATCGATGCACTAATACTACCCCCCCCCCAAAGAAATCTTTAGGTCTGAAGAACATATTATATATATATAAAATATTTCTATTGAATACATTGACATTTGAAGTCCCAATCAAAAGTTAGCCTTTTTAAAAAAAAAAAAACATTTATCTCTTGATTTACCTGTGACATAAATCTGTCTACTATGATCACAGTGACGTAAGTAGGGAAGGTCTAAGGGACGGGACTTTGCCACCAGCAAAAGGGAGGGGGGTGGTGAGGGTGGCATTTTCACCTTATGTAAATTGGACATCAATTTAAGACTCCGCCTCTGTCAACGCTAATGCTAGACATGTAGCCACACGATCTGCTCTACATGGTCATGAAGGCACAATGGATGTGTGTTTGGGGGGGGGGGGGTGAAGGGACAATGGGGCGTGTCTCACCACAAGACGGACTGCTTGGTGAAAAGGTTTGAACCATCGACACCCATATGACTAGGCCAGGGGTGGGCCAACATCTAAGGTCAAGCAAAGCACGCCCCCGTTCCTCTGTTTGATTTCATTTACACTCGTTCAATTAAATACCCCCGTCGACGTAATATTGGTCTGGCCTATGTCCAAAATGTAGGAGCCCACTGTAGCCCCCGATTCACAAAGTTTGCCCGCCAGCGGGCCAGGTCAGGGGTCGGCAACCTGCGGCTCGCGAGCCGCATGCGGCTCTTTCGATGTCAAGTTGCGGCTCTTTCGATGTCAAATTGCGGCCTAATCAAATACATAACATTGAAACAAAAATTTTTTGTGGCTCTTTAAAAACTGAGAAAAATGCAAATTTTGAACTTTTGACTCTTCCGTCTCAAAAGGTTGCCGACCCTGGGCAAGGTTCATGATTTCAAGACAACCGTGTCACGTGATATGCAAACGCATAAGGGGGGGGGGAAGAGCTTTTTAAATAAAGGCTAATTGCATTATACTGCAAAAATAGTTTATTTTTCTCACGATAGAGGAGCTGTTAGATCTATCGGACAGAACAGAGTGCCTCTGAGAGCAATTTACACTCTAATTTTTAAAAGACATTGTGTGATAAAAGATATCGGCTTGGCAACTTTGTGGAGGGACATTTCAGATTTCCATGCGTTACTCAGTGTTTGATTTGGCAAGTGACACATTCATTCGAGCGCTCTGTTTTAAAGAGCTTGCAATAAGACTCAGTGGGCAGCTGTGTGCGAGCAATGCGATTACAGCTTGTAAGGAACACTGCATTGAGGTATGGACTCCCTACCCCCCTCACCCCAGGCCGCAGCACTTTACTTATGGCCTCAGTGGCGCGCCCCTTGGTCATCACAGTCTTTGGGTGTAGAAAACAAAATGACAACGCAAACAAAACAAAAAAAAAACCGTTTAAATAGCAAATACAGTTTGATAGAAGAACCAAGAGAGATAAACAACTCATCCTTACAAGGGGACATCATAGGAATGAAACTGTACATGCGGAGTTATCTGCTCACGCAAGCTGTGCACATGCTAGCCTGTTGCAGATTGTATTGTAACTGAGTTGTTGTTGTTATTTTTTTTTTGTCTAGATGCCAGGTTGTTTGTTCCGTGCGAGATAATACTCTCTGTGGACCCCACCTGGCATCATCAGACACGATGAACGGATAATCAGATACATACATAATCCTGGCCCACACCCGAATGTTATATAATTTTATATATATACATATATATATATATATATATATATATATATATATATACATACATACATACATACATACATACATAGATACATACATACATACATACATACATACATACATACATGCATACATACATACATACATACATACATACATAAACATAGATAAATTCCACTTGGTTACGTTATATTAGGGTGTGTTGGCCAGGATTTTGTGTGTATATGTATATATATATATATATATATATATATATATATATATATATATATATTGGAGTCAAGCTTTGCGCCATACTGAAAGAAGACAAAAGTAAACATAGATGATTATTTCGATAATTACGTCACTGGTAGCCAATGGAGGCTCTTTTGAGTTTTGTGCTGCAGCCAAGTAGAAAATTTCAATTACCTCTTTCTTTCTAAACAAAATCTTGATAAATTGAACTGTGAAGAATTTTTCGATCAATCACATCCAGAGTAGGGGGGGAGGCTCTTAACGGGCTTATACGTGGCCACCCCTGATATATATATATATATATATATATATATATATATATGTTGTCAAGGCAACAGGATAACATAAACAATAGCATTAGTTCCATCACGCATTGTTGCGTAGCGCCAGTGTTGAATAGATCTATGAAAGGGTGTGAGATGGCTCAGCCGGTCTATCGTTCAGGCTGTCCATATCACTACGCCCTTAAGTCCACACCCCATGTCAGCTACCTAAGGAAGTGGGCGGGGCAATGTGCTAGACATATGTTCTTAGTTTCTGGCGACTCTAAGGCAGAGTAGAGAGCTGCACGGGATTGGGACTCGCGGGAGTCCCGCGGAATCCGCGGGAATCCCGCGGGACTGGAAATAAATTTATCTGGAGTCCCGTGGGTTTGTGTTTTAATTGAGTGAGACTCTCCCGGACTTGAATATGATTGCTATTGAAATTTCTTTAAAAAGCGCCTGTAAAAAAAAGTCGCTAAAATATTTTAATTAATTTTTTTAAGGTGGTTATTCTAAAAATGAACAAGTGATTCTTTATTTATAGTCTTTGTTTTTAATTCGTTAATGCGCATGCACAGTTTATTATATTTTGAAGTGATTTTCCATGCGTTAAATTTAAATGTAAATCTGAATGTTTTTTACTTCTCTAATTCTATTTTTAATTTTCAAATAATGGATAATAAAGCAAATATTCAAAAGTTAGTTTACGCAAAAAACGAGCGTTTTCAGCTTTATGTAAATAAAGGTGGTAAGAGCAATATTTGGGAAAATTTCAATTGTTTGCGCTTGGATGGTGAGGATGTGCCATTTGCGGTATGTACAAGATGCGATACCATTATAACTTGGAAGGCACGCGATGGTACGAATGGTCTGTGGACGCATCTCGAATTTTATAAAAACAGATCACCAGTTCCAAAAATTACATCAATGACTTGCTTCATTCCAAGTCGAGAGAAGGTTGTTAAACAGGTTCCAGTTCGGGTTAAAACAGAAATCACAAACACCATTGTTTCAATGTGCTCTAAAGGCATCAGGCCCTTTTCATTTGTCGAAAGGCTGTGGTTTCCTAAAATTGGCTGCAAAGTTGATAAACATTGGTGCAAAATATGGGAATGTTCCTGTTAATGAGATTTTGCCTTATGCCACAACTGTTTTAGGCATTTGGGTAATGTTGTGGAGAAAGAAAAAAATCTCCAGAAAGTGTTAGTGGCCTCTAATAAGTGTGTCTGTGTTAATAGACATTCAGGTAAAAATAGATTAGTGTTGCATTAAATCATTAGGGATGGTCGTGCAGTAAAGGGACCTGGTTCGATCTCCTGTGATGACCAAGGAAAATTTTCAGGTCATGGATAAAGTCCCCGCTATATCTCCCGTGGTGCCTCCATGGCCATCGCACTATGGTGGGGATGAAAGAAGGGCACCATAAAAACGTGGTTTATACGATCTAAGAGATTTCATCTCATCCTTACAGGGACTTAACACACATTAAGTCATTCACCCTAGATATATATATATATATATATATATATATATATATATATATATATATATATGGATTGATTATCTCATCAGAGTAGGTCGGTGAAGAAATATTTCCTCAATCGGTTTTTTTTGTTTAGCTCTCGCTGGTATTATTATGTGGTCTATTGCGACACATCTATGTAATGAAAGGTCACACCGGGATTTCGATCGCTTGGAAAAAATCGGATGAGAAATCTATTTCCCACTTATTTTCGACCTGAACTTAAGTTATTGCACAGATTTCAGAGGCGTAGCTAGTGGAGGGGGAGGGGGCGGGGGGGGGGTACATATGTCCCCGGGCGCTACTCACAATGGGGCGCCAAATGGTATATTTTACATAAAATATTATATGATTTTCGAATGGTGGGGGGGGGGCGATAAAATGTATTAAAAAGGTATTGTGCCCCGGGCGCGAGTTAAGCTCGTTACGGCACTGGCAGATTTCCTGTCTATTCCACACGTTTATCACTTGTACCATGCACGCCTTAGTTTCTATGTTAATTTAATAACAGTAAATGAAATAATTAGCGTCAATTTCTTTGTATTGTCTGTGCCCTCCCCTCCTGCCCCCCTAACCCCACGACCCCACAACTAAACAGCGGACCAACAGAAAGTACACGCACACTTTTTTTTTAATCGGAGTGTTACTGCGCCGCTGCACACCCATATTGAGTTGAATAGAGAAGAGGTTCACAAAGCGTAGTTGGGGGGTCGCGGACGAATATTTGTAAATGCATGGAACTGGTTTAATAAAAATACTATGTCAGGACTCAGGAGTGCGGGAAGGGAGAGGAAAACCTAATATATATCGGGGGGGGGGGTCTGAAGCCTTGGAAAGCCCACACCCCCACCCTGCTTTCTATATATACATGTGCATATATAAAACGTAGCTACAATGAATCTGGAAATTTTAGAGTAAGGCCCTAGATTATTTGAAGGTGATATATTGTATACAGTTATATCTCTATTTCTCTATATATCTCGAAATTAAAAGTTTGTTAAATTCTGAAAAAGTAAATGAGGAAAATCTATGTATGAAAGAATTTCGCTTTAATGTATTTTTTGTGTCTTTTGTTCCAGTTTTTTTCTTTATAGCGTAAACGTTTGAGAATCACTAGAATAAAGCATTACAAGACAAGACAATATCTTTGTGCCGAGACTGGAAACCATGGTTAACACTATTTCGACTGGAATAGCGTACTGTCCCGAAACATTGAATTTAATTGAGATTTAATAGAGATTTCACAGAATGTTGATTACGATTGTTACAATTACAAGAGGTCAGAGAATAAAGTTACAATCTTTGACTTCCCAGCCTTGTGTGTGGAATCTGTGTCAGTCAATTTCTATCATCTGTTATCTTGACTATTTTGAATACAATCAATCAATCAATCAAACGAGGGAGGGGCTGATGAACAGAATGGCGTTAAATAAAGTATAGCACGATTCATAGCACGATTCACATAGCACGATTCATACACCACAATTCATATAGCACGATTCATATATCAAGATTCATTTAGCACGATTCTGTTTATCCCGTTCCTGATGGAGTCGGTGTGTCTCAGTACTTGTGTATACATGTTTAGCTGACGTGTAAACGGGAGGAGACGGGGGGGGGGGGGAGAAAGGGAAGATCTTGTTATTATTTTTTTTAAATCTCTATAAAGCAGTGGGCCTTCAAAATTGATCCGCGTGCCAACAA
Organism: Bulinus truncatus; assembly: GCA_021962125.1. Taxonomy (NCBI): domain Eukaryota; kingdom Metazoa; phylum Mollusca; class Gastropoda; family Planorbidae; genus Bulinus; species Bulinus truncatus. Next base: position 9,057,486 of record JAGDYQ010000018.1, on the reverse strand, counting down.
GGTTTCCGAATGTACTTGCTAAGGGGCACAATCGACCTTCTAAGGGAAATAAAAAAAAATATTGGGCGCTAATCTTATAAGCGACTTGAACTTTTTAGCAAAACATGGTATCCGTTTTTTTTTTTACGACGATGGATTTTAATTTAAATTTGTGTCCGTCAAAAAATGTGAGGACCGCCGGTGTAATGGATTGTTGTTGATCACGACAAGCTTTACGTGGAACATGCTGGAACATCGCATGTTTGCCTTCTATAGGATGAATACTGGCCCATAGGTATCGCATGTTGGTCTTCTACAGGATGAATACTGGCTCATAGGTATCGCATGTTTGTCTACTATAGGATGAATACTGGCTCATAGGTATCGCATGTTGGTCTTCTATAGGATGAATACTGGCTCATAGGTATCGCATGTTGGTCTTCTATAGGATGAATGCTGGCTCATAGGTATCGCATGTTGGTCTTCTATAGGATGAATGCTGGCTCATAGGTATCGCATGTTGGTCTTCTATAGGATGAATGCTGGCTCATAGGTATCGCATGTTGGTCTTCTATAGGATGAATACTGGCTCATAGGTATCGCATGTTTGTCTTCTATAGGATGAATACTGGCTCATTGGTACTTTTAAATACAGGTGAATCAGGGACGTGACGGCTCATGACGAGCAGTGAAAAGAAAGCTCACCTTCCTAATTTACCCCCTCCCCTCCACAAGTGTCAGTAACCATTATATAATAAATGAGTTGAATATTATTTACATTTCGCATAAAATAGAAATAAATGAAATTTTATTTTATTGATTTAAACCTTTTTTTTATGGATTGAACTTGGTTTATTTATTAAAATATTTTTTATTTATTTATGTTATTGCCCTCCCCCCCCCCCCCGGCCCAATCCTAAGGACCCATGACGAAAGCTCGTCGCGTCGTTTTAGGTCAGAGCGTCAGGATCGTACCTGCTTGTCATTTGATTTTTTATGCGTCGGCACGATTTGCAATTGTTATTAATTTAGCGTCCTTTTTTATTTACACGCACAAAAGTAAATGATGAACAGATTTCGCTCTTTATGCGGTATTCACTTTTTAGATGGTTGGCGACAATATTTAAATTTATTATTGATGTATCGATGATCGATGTGTGCATAGTGCTAGCATTTTTTTTATATAAACTGTATGTCACAAATCAAAAAGTTTCTTAATCTGCATAATAAAAATGGAGTAAGCATAAATAAAACCGTGAAGCTTTTATTTTTTTTTTCATTATTTTACTTGATCGTAGTTTTTCTCTTCAAGGAGGTCGCAGTGGAAACAAGACAGTTTTCAAAGCATAGCCGAAGAAACCTGATACGCACCGCTATAAATAAGAAAAATATGCTAGAAAAAAAAAACCAGTGTAAAAAAAAGACAGAATTAAACGTATGTTTGCATACAATGAAAGAAGACTTCCAATCCCCCCCCCCACCCCAAAGCACTATTAATGTCCAATAATGTCCTTGTAAACACACTTCACGACTAAAGACACAGTTTGGTTGTGAGCTCGATCTGCATGGTGAAGGTTATGGGTTCAAATCCCAGTGAGTCCATAGCTGTGGCCTACACGGCAAGGGGTGAGGATGAAATAAAATCTGGCACTAAAAAATAACCCAAAAAGAGATACAAAAAAACCCAAGTCCCACTAAGTGGTACTTACAGTATCAATGGACAAAAATCCCATACTTACAGTATCAACGGACAAACATCTCATACTTACAGTATCAACGGACAAACATCTCATACTTACAGTATCGATGGACAAACATCTCATACTTACAGTATCGATGGACAAACATCTCATACTTACAGTATCGATGGACAAACATCTCATACTTACAGTATCGATGGACAAACATCTCATACTTACAGTATCAATGGACAAACATCTCATACTTACAGTATCGACGGACAAACATCTCATACTTACAGTATCAATGGACAAACATCTCATACTTACAGTATCAATGGACAAACATCTCATACTTACAGTATCAATGGACAAACATCTCATACTTACAGTATCAATGGACAAACATCTCATACTTACAGTATTAATGGACAAACATCTCATACTTATAGAGGTTCAAATAATGGTTTCATCGTAAGTGGAATCTATAAATAACTCACGATCGGGGTAGGGTGGGGGGATGAAGAGCCGAACCCCATCCCTCACTTTTTATTGGTAACGCCTATGCATATTTACAACACACATACATTACAAGCTACACACATATAAATATCGTTTTTGAAATGTAAACATTTCTTCTTTATCATCCGGGGAAATAAGATTTGTTTTTCATATGCTTTTCAGTGGTCAACGTCCGGTCATTTCAAAATATACAGCCCAGTGTCAACGTCCCGTCTGTGTTCAATTTGCAAACCGAGGCTGATAATTAGATGGACGAGTCATTTTGTCTATGAAATGTCTCCAGACATTACCGGCCAGAGATTTAGTCAACCAGAATTAAGAACTGATAAGATTTATTTCATGTGCCTCAGCAAGTTTTATAACCGGAAAAATAAAAAGACTCGGTATGTGGTGATTTTGTGGTGATTTCATGCATCAATGAAAGTTCATTCTATGGAGGAAATGATTTTTTTGGTTCTATTTCATTTTAATATGAAATATTTTATTTAAAAAGACGTGATTTGTACGACATATTGATGTCTTACAAAAGTCAGCCTGAATTTTTATTGTATAAAAAATAATTTCAAAAAATAATTTTGAAGAAATGAAAGCAGCAGTAGTTAGTTATAGCCTAGGGACGAGGCGCGAATGTTGCGGGCCATAACTCTCAGAGAAAAATTTATTGATGTTTTTTTTTGCTATATACAAAGCACAAAGGAACATAGATTTATATATTTATATAAATTATCAAATTAACAACATATACAATTTATATGTAAATGAAAATTGTATATATTTAAACTTGTAGTAATTTTAATATGAATCATTATGCTAACTATATTCAATAAACACTGTACCATTTTATAGCATTTTCTATAAATATGAGACCGACAACACTTAAGCCTCGTCCCTGAGTTGTACCATAATAAACCTGGCATTTAATTAGAGATTGACTGAAGATGTAAATGAGGGACAGATACACACGGTTCTGTGTTTAGTCCGCCCCGCTGCCTCAATTAGGACTCAGAAAAAAGTTAATGGGCCCTTCAAATTAAGGGAAACGTCGACGAAATTTAAAAAAAAAAAAAGGTTTAGAGAGTATACATTTGGCGTTAAATCTGTCCCTGGTTTCACCCGGGACTTGACTGCCAGCCGATGTACATTAGGGAAGTAGTGTGATGAGAATACTCTCATTAACGTCTCCCTATTGACGCCACTGCTGTTATGAAGCTTCTAAAAAGCATCATTTCTTATATTGAAATAGCACTGGGTGCCATTAAGCAGCCTACTAGTTTTTCTAAGAGGCTCTCATGTATCGAACGGAATGTCTCTATTTCTTGTAATCGATTACTTTGGTGTGTGTGTGTGTGTGTGTGTGTGTTTGTGTGTGTTAAGTCCCTTTAAGAATGAGATGAAATCTCTTAAGTCCTATAAACTTATGGGACGGTTTTTATGGTGCCCTTCTTTCATCCCCACCATAGCCGATAGTGCAATGGCCATAGAGACACCACGGGAGACATAGCGGGGACGTAAGCCATGACCTGACAAATTTCCTAGGTCCTCACCGGAGATCGAACCAGGTACCCTCAGTTCGACAGTCGAGTGCTTTACCACACGACCAACCGTAGATACTCTGGTCTAACATGTTCTGGCAGTTTAAAAAAAATGTACGAATATGAAATTTGTTTACGAATATGGTTTGTACATAATTATTAAAGTGATCGATTAAATCATAGAGTCTTATGTAAATGTGGATTAAATCACGCCAAATTGTTGTCGGAAAATATGGGTCGGAGATTAAAAGTGCTAAAAATGTGATTCTATGTTGATATTTGACGTCATTGTCTTCATAACTTCTGAATGGTAAATGTACATAGTGACCTCTGAATGGTTAATGTAAGGAATGACGTCTTCTTACATCTAGATCACATTTTCATCTTTACTTAAAGTTTTTTTTTATTACATTTTGTTTTCTTTTAGAAACCAGACATGAGAGCAATGAACACTCCAACAAGGACCGTATAACAGATGTACCATAGTGAAATCTTGGGGGTGTGTGGGCTACATATTATTTAGACCATGATGAATGATGGGCACTGGGGCAGATTTGGGTTATCTGATATATGTGTGTGTGTGAGAGAGAGAGAGAGAGTGTGTGTGAGAGAGAGAGAGAGTGTGTGTGTGTGAGAGAGAGAGAGAGAGAGTGTGTGTGAGAGAGAGAGAGAGAGAGAGAGTGAGAGAGAGAGAGAGTGTGTGTGTGTTGTGAGAGAGAGAGAGAGAGTGTGTGTGTGTGAGAGAGAGAGAGAGAGAGAGAGGATAGATAGATAGATAGATAGATAGATAGATAGATAGATAGATAGATAGATAGATAGATAGATAGATAGATAGATAGATAGATAGATAGATAATTATAGAGAGAGAGAGAGAGAGTAATATATATATATATATATATATATATATATATATATATATATATAGAGAGAGAGAGAGAGAGAGAGAGAGAGAGAGAGAAGAGAGAGTGAGAGAGGGGGGATAGATAGATAGGTAGATAGATAGATAGAGAGAGAGAGAGAGAGAGTAGGGGTGGCAGAATAATACACATTTTATTTATTAATTTATTCAATAAGTAATAACAATTAAATGAAATCTGAAAGATTTTTAATGTTATATAATAACGGAGGAAATTCCTGAATTTTGTTTTAATTGGGGAGAATGGTGAAAATTTTTTTTTGCGGTACATGAGATGTGATTGTGAATGATTCCTTAGTTACCGGTTGAATTCACTGATGGAATTTCTAGCCTGTTAGAATAAAGAAAACGATGTTTTCACAAAAGAGACAAAAAACATTCCAGACTTCGTCACGTGACAACATATTTATCTGTTAGCTGAGCCTAAAAAACGGTGAAATTTTTCCATCTTTTTTTAATCCGGAAAATTTAAAATGGTTTGGGTTTTTTTTTTTGCCGCTCGAGTGAATCCATTGTCAGGTCAGGTCAGTTTGACATTGTACACAAGAACGATTAAGGGGCCACAACCACAAAAAATCAACAGCAGACGTCATTTCCCCTCTTCCCTCTCTAAATCCCGCTGTATGTTTAAAGCCAATGAATGATAAGTGACTCGCAACAATTGGAGCTGAGTTTATAGTTGGCGCTATGGTTGTTTAGGTCTAGAGTTCGAATCCTGACGACAACGGTCACATCTTGCTTGTCTTTAGAGTTATCTCGAAGAACAGAGGGGAAAAGTACTATATAAATATAAAATCTATAATTTACTCATATATTGGAGGAAGGGGTATGAAGACCCGACCCACTTCCTTGCACTTTTCATGAGTTACACCTATGCATATTTACAATACACATAAATTAAAGACGACACACATTTAAGTATCAGTTTAAAAATATAATCACTTCCTTTTACAACACACATACATTAAAGACTACACAGATATAAATATCAGCTTTAAAATCTAATCACTTCCTCTTTATCACCGGAAAAAAAAAAATATTTTTTCAACGCACAGCCCCTTCGTACTATAATGGAAAGGCGCAAAATTTTGCTTTGGATACAGAATTAGGAGCCAAACAAACATAGTTTACAACAAACTTGCCACGACGGAGGAATTCTTCTATTCATTTTTATACACGAATAGCAACGTTTTATAGCAGGAGTAATTAGTGGAACCTATAACTGCACTGTTCTAAAAATAAATCTTCAGAGTCAATGGCAGATCCACCTATAAATAATGCTGAGAAATAAGTCGTCTACAGTGGCGTAGCCAGCTTAAGTCGCGCCCTGGGCGCAATATCTTTTTAGCGCCCCCCCCCCATTTAAAAAGTCATATAATATTATATATAAAATATACCATTTGGCACACCTTTGTGAGTAGCGCCCGGGGCATGATGACCCCCTTGCCCATCCCCCACTACGCCACTGGTCATCTACATTCATTTTTACCCATGCTCGTAATACAGCTCCAATAATGCGATTTATTAATTTAATGTAATTATGTAAATTGGGAAGGTTGTGCTGATTCTCACCGCCATTAAACAGAGATGACCCCCCCCCCCAACAACTTTACGTTTTGTTGACACAATTCTCAACAAATGTGACCAGTAGATGTTCGGTAACAGAGATTAGAGATCTCTTAACATTTTGTGAGATAAACTGTATAAAATAAATGAAACCTACTAAATGGCTGACAGCTGGTATTCCTAATGTAATAAAATATAATAATAGCGATTTGGGCGCTGCGTTAAATCGAAAGTAAAGAATTAATATAACAGTATTCCAGTTTAAAATACAATCATAAAAAAAAAAAATCGGATCTGCCCGAAACCAAAAAATAACCTCGCCTGCCGATCAAGCCTAAGGGGATATAGCTCTATGCAAATGTTTTGCAGGGTACAGCTAGTAGTTTAGTAATAGGTATTTGTTAAATATAATACTATTGGGTTAAATCGGAATTCTTTTAGTATTATTCAATTCCTCTTTAAATTAGAAACACTGACATGGCCACCACCAGCCAACTTCGGACCCCAACAATCTTTGAGAACCAGTGCACCTTGAAATAAACCCATTTTTAAAATGATCATTTCAATTACTAGTAACTTTCTGCTTGACATGAAAGAATATGGTATGTACTATGTTAAATTAGCATCAGTGAGAATTGAACTAATTACATTGTTCGAGTTGTTTGATATCACAAACTCATTGGAACTCATCACAGGAAGAAGTGTGGACGTACACAACACCAGTGGAGGAGAACATTTTTGGGACCGCGAGCCCTAGGTTCGCCATCACCGCACTAGACCCACTTAGACCCAAGTAAATTGTTTCTGTAAGTGTAATCTCCTATGTAAATTATTTCTGTAAGTGTAATCTCCGATGTAAATTATTTCTGTAAGTGTAATCTCCGATGTGAATTATTTCTGTAAGTGTAATCTCCGATGTCATCTAATGTCATTAATGAAATGTCAAATTGTAATTATCCTAATGCAGTGGTGGCGAACCTATGTCATGCGTGCCACAGTCGGCACGCGACTAAAATATCACTTACTTTAAAAAAATTGAGGTTTTTTTGGTGAATTTCGAGCACGCGGCCCCAAAAAGGTGCGCCACCACTGTCCTAATGAAACCAGAGATCACGAAACTCTCGAATCATGAACAAATCGTTTAACGAACACAAATTACAATATAATGTTGTTGTTTTTGCTTTAAGGTCACAACCAGTGTTTCTGATTCCGAACCTTTTCATGCGGCAAAATATCCTGCACACACTCACGAATGCGTAATTCAAAGATTTAGGTCACAAAACTCTGTCTTGAAACGGATTAAGTTTTGTCAAACGAGACTTCGCTATATAAACTCGTTGAAATGAAGATTATTAACCTAACCCTAACCCTAACTCGTGGTGATTGGATGCATGTGAAGACTAATGACCTAACCCTAACCCTAACTCGTGGTGATTGGATGCATGCATTAAGTATCCTACTTCACAATGTTTTACTTTAAAAATATGTAAAAAAAAATTCAACTGCAAAATTAATTTGTCCAAAAAGTTTGTTTTTTTTTCAAAGGGAAAATTTATCTTCAGCTTTTGATGAGCTGGTTGAGTCACCCTCCATTTCAGTCAAGTTGACATCCCAGTCATACGCCTTGGTTCTTCTTTTTTTTTTAATAAAAAAAAACTACGCTTGTTTACTTCCTCGTTGGCAGATTATTAATAGAGCGATCGACCGAGGTGGATAGAACTAAACTATTCCTAGATATCAAACGATAACAGCATGTCTGGAGTTGAACCAAGTATGTTCGATGTCTGGAGTTGAACCAATTCTGTTCAATGTCTGGAGTTGAACCAGGTCTGTTCAATGTTTATTTGGTGAGTTAAAAGAAAGAGTGAAGGGTTAGCCTTTAAATGAGTAGGTCTGTATTTTTAGGTTGATATTTCATACAGAAGGGAAAAAAGTGGATATGGAGATTACGGGTTTAAATAATGAGAAAGATATAGGGATTCTGGGTTGAAATAATGAGAAAGATATGGGGACTCTGGGTTGAAATAATGAGAAAGATATGGGGATTCTGGGTTGAAATAACAAGAAAGATATGGAGATTCCGGGTTTAAATAATGAGAAAGATATGGGGATTCTGGGTTGAAATAATGAGCAAGATATGGGGATTCTGGGTTGACATAATGAGAAAGATATGGGGATTCTGGGTTGAAATAACGAGAAAGATATGGGGATTCTGGGTTGAAATAACAAGAAAGATATGGGAATTCTGGATTGAAATAACAAGAAAGATATGGGGATTCTGGATTGAAATAACAAGAAAGATATGGGGATTCTGGGTTGAAATAATGAGAAAGATATGGGGATTCTGGGTTGAAATAACAAGAAAGATATGGGGATTCTGGATTGAAATAACAAGAAAGATATGGGGATTCTGGATTGAAATAATAAGAAAGATATGGGGATTCTGGGTTGAAATAACAAGAAAGATATGGGGATTCTGGATTGAAATAACAAGAAATATATGGGGACTCTGGATTGAAATAATGAGAAAGATATGGGGATTCTGGGTTTAAAAAACAATAAAGATATGGGGATTCTGGATTGAAATAACGAGAAAGAGTTCTTCATTTTTTTTTCATGAGGTTAAATCAAAAACACTAACTGATGTATACATTGGCACACTACCACATGTACACATTTGCACACTACCACATGTACACATTTGCACACTACTACATGTACACATTTGCACACTACCACATGTACACATTTGCACACTACCACATGTACACATTTGCACACTACCACAGGTAAACATTTGCACACTACCACATGTAAACATTTGCACACTACCACATGTAAACATTTGCACACTACCACATGTAAACATTTGCACACTACCACAGGTAAACATTTGCACACTACCACATGTAAACATTTGCACACTACCACATGTACACATTTGCACACTACCACAGGTAAACATTTGCACACTACCACAGGTAAACATTTGCACACTACCACAGGTAAACATTTTTGCACACTACCACATGCACACATTTGCACACTACCACATGTACACATTTGTACACTACCACAGGTAAACATTTGCACACTACCACAGGTAAACATTTGCACACTACCACATGCTCACATTTGCACACTACCACATGTACACATTTAGTGGCGCTCCAAGGTGCATCAGTTGCAGTTTGTTTGCAGTGAATATCTCATCAAATCAAATATTTGGTAACACTGGTGCGACCCTCACCCCAAACCCTCTCTGCGCGTGGGAATGATTGTGAGCTATATGTCCGATTACCTTATGTCTGACCTGGACACACGCACACACACATACACACACATACACACACATACATACACAAACATACACACACACACATACACACACACATGCAAATATATATAGAAACAATGAGAAAGAGGATAATGTGTTAGTCATAAGCGTGAACTAATACTTGCCAACTCGATATCATTTAATTGCATCTTTTCAAATGTTCATATTTTAAGTACGATTACAAAAACAATGTTCTCTCTTACCAATGTAAATGTTTTGTGTCCATTGTAAAATGAAATACTATCAGTTTGATAAATTTAATCTTTTCTTTTTAAGTATTTCATAGTCGGAGTAAATGGTCACAGAGTCTGAGCGAAGCTGGATTTGGAGGTGGAGCTGAAAAGGGGGGGGGGGAAGCTGGAGGAGAGGAAGCTGGAGAAGTGGGAAGCTGGAGGTGTGGGAAGCTGGAGAAGAGGAAGCTGGAGGAGGGGGAACTGGAGGAGAGGAAGCTGGAGAAGTGGGAAGCTGGAGGTGTGGGAAGCTGGAGGAGAGGAAGCTGGAGGAGTGGGAAGCTGGAGGAGGGGAAGCTGGAGGAGGGGAAGCTGTAGGAGAGGAAGCTGGAGGAGTGGGAAGCTGGAGGAGGGGAAGCTGGAGGAGAGGAAGCTGGAGAAGTGGGAAGCTGGAGGAGGGGGAAGCTGGAGGAGGGGGAAGCTGGAGAAGTGGGAAGCTGGAGGAGGGGGAAGCTGGAGGAGAGGAAGCTGGAGAAGTGGGAAGCTGGAGGAGTGGGAAGCTGGAGGAGAGGAAGCTGGAGAAGTGGGAAGCTTGAGGTGGGGGAAGCGGGAGTTAGAGTCACACATCAACATACGAGACACCTAGTTGTTACCTCAACCTTGATACTTGCATGTTTAGGATTTAAAACATCAACAAGAAACAAAGAAACTGGTTTCAGATGAAAACATTTCCTGTCTGTCCACTGCTCATTAAAACAATATTACATTTTCTTTCATTGGAATTAGAATGGGGCAAGTATAAAGAAGACAGATGGAAAAAAAAAACTACTTACCTAATCTTATTTAAAAACCTGGTGTGAGTCATTCTAACGGAAAACATAATTCAAAACAATTGCAGTCTAATTTCATAAAATTCGCATTTGAAAAAAAAAATATGAATTGTTGGAAAATTGCCACAATTCAAGAACGATAATTATTTAATAAGAAAGTGTCAATGAAATATTATTTCCCTTCCGTTCTAAACTTGGCCAAGTGTTTTTTTTTTTGTTCTCATTTATTACCACAATTTAGCAAAACAAAAAATTCTATTCAATTTACTTGCGACACATTGTAGTAAACCTGAACATTTATTGCTCCATATGTCTCCCTTGTGTCAACACTCCGGCTGTAATGACATTGTCTTAGTTTTAAAATGTCATAAAACTTCAAGCAATTCTCGCATGACACGACATTGGTTTGCAAAGCTCAAGTTTTAAATTTCTATAAATAGAGCATTTTTTTTTCTTCTCCCAATGTGTTCTAAATATAACCCAATAAACAAAACAATTTGGTCTGAGTGTTTGTCTACGTAATTGATTCTCTGATTCAACATAGCCGGGTTCTCAGTACGCTAGATTCAAGAGCCTGTCTGTTGCCAACTCAGTATTATAACATTCTTCTAATAGCTTTTACTGCAGAAATTTTACAGTTTTATGTACAGATATAACACGTAGATAATTCTTATTCTGGAAAACATAGAATACAATGTTTAATTGTTCTATTAGTAAACAATTATTATAATCTATTCTTGTCTCGGATGGCGAACAGCGTTTTGGATTACGAAACATAGCCATGCGGCGAAATCATCTTTACTCTAGTTGGCAACACATATGTGCAGACAGTATTTTATAGTTATTCAGTTCACCATCGAGTCTTGGGACTGATTAATGGTGTGACCAGAAGTACCAAGGTAATTGAATTATGACGAGAGATATCAAAACAATAATTCACGTCAATTCCCTGCAAGTTATGGTGCAGCGGTAGCATGCAGCCTTTTTAGTTTATTGTGGCTCTTCGTTGAGTTTACTGTGGCTCTTAGTTGAGTTTACTGTGGCTCTTCGTTGAGTTTACTGTGGCTCTTCGTTGAGTTTACTGTGGCTCTTCGTTGAGTTTACTGTGGCTCATCGTTGAGTTTACTGTGGCTCTTCGTTGAGTTTACTGTGGCTCTTCGTTGAGTTTACTGTGGCTATTCGTTGAGTTTACTGTGGCTCTTCGTTAAGTTTACTGTGGCTCTTTGTTGAGTTTACTGCTCTTCGTTAAGTTTATTATGACTCTTTGTTGAGTTTACTGTGGCTCTTTGTTGCGTTTACTGTGGCTCTTTGTTGCGTTTACTGTGGCTCTTCGTTAAGTTTACTGTGGCTCTTTGTTGAGTTTATAGTGGCTCTTTGTTGCGTTTACTGTGGCACTTCGTTAAGTTTACTGTGGGTCTTTGTTGTTTTTACTGTGGCTCTTTGCTGCGTTTACTGTTTGCACTTCCTTAGGTTTACTGTGGCCCTACCTAGAGTTGAAAAGTGAATTTTACAACGGATGCTTTAGCCCCACCTACTGATAGACCCCGTTAAGCCCAGGCTCATGTCCGTTGAAGACGTTTCTCTTTATTTAAAGCCCCCCCCCCTTCCCAGTATTTTCTTTGGCGCTCAGGACGTCGACTGCCCTTAGTTTGTCTCTGTTTGAGTTTAATGGGGCTCTCATTACACTTTTATAAATTATTACTTTATTACTTTTTTTTAAATCAACTGTTACTACCCTATGTTTTGGCTGTTTATACTATTTATTGTTACAGGAAAAAATATAAATGCTGCTGTTATATGTGGCCGCCCCATACACAGAACAAAACATTTTGTTACAATCAACAGCCATTGGTTGTGAATTTAAAGTACATTTATGACCATTTCTTGTTTCTTTAAAGAAAGGTTAAAGGTTAAATCGGCAAAGATTAAAATAATATAGAAAAAAGAAACGAATGAAAAGAATAAATAAATATAAACGTAAATAGCATCCACATAAATGAAAGGAAATACGTCGACAGATCGTGGATGAGTTGGTATTGTAAACATCACGACTTGGTACGGTCAAGTTACTCGAAGAGATCTACCAGCTGGATTCATTACGTACGTTCATATGAGGGTATATGGGAGGTATGTGTCGTACAGGCATGGCGTCTAATGTCATTGCTAGACAGTATCACCGATGAATACACTATGACGCTCAGCTGGCAGTGACGTGACCTATATCGGTTGTGGGATTGAAGGGTGGGGAGGGGTGTGGGATAACTGATCGACGGGTGACCGCCAATAGCGGGTGGCATCAAGTATCTGCAGCCATGGTGCAGGGTAAGAGTTCCAGCCCCAACGAGACCGGTTATCTATGCCCCTGATGGTATACCAATAGCAATAACGGGGTTTTCTTAAGGGGAGGAGGGACCTGGTCGTTATCCACCAACTGGGACCCATCTGATTACACAGACTCGTCCACCTATTGATAAGTCAAGGTAGAGCAGATTTATGTTTCCGATGAGGCTCTAAGTAAGGAAATGCCCCCACCCTCTCCCCTAAGATGTCTTTCTTCCCCTATTAGGTATCAAGAGATATGCAGGAGGTGTGGAAAGACCACTGCAAAAAAAAAAAATTGACCCCGGAAATGGTTTCTACCACTGTTGGCCAGGTATGGTGTCTTAGCCAGCCGCGCCCTAGATATTATGCAGAAAACTCATCCAGTGGATCAACGCATTCAACTGGAGACGTATGCGGCTACAATTGCCACGTTTGACCACCACCAACGGTTTAATCTAAAGATGAAGTTCCTTTCAGTTTTAGAGAGATAAACGTGGCGGTTTATTATTAATGAACCCATTATTTAGTTGTCTTATATAATGTATGTTCATCCTGTTGTTGTCTTTAATCGTTGTGTGGTATATTACAATCATAACCCACACATACGTGTATAAAAATGTCGCTTGTCGTTGTTTTCTTCGGTCGCAACTTGCGAAATGTCGATAGTTTCTGGTGCGGAATTTCGCATTTCATTTTTCTTTTCTAAACAAAAAGCCATGGACAAAAAAGAATGGTATTAAATAAATTGCGACACAGATAATTAATCAATATTTTCCATCCATAAATAGATCTAGAACTGGGCACAGATAGTTTTTTATAATTTTAAGACAATTAAAGTTGAGTTATTGTATTGACGTTTTAAGTGTAGCGTTATAGTTTTAGTTTTCTAATTAGCTGAAATAAAAGAATTTTTCTTTCAATTAGATTTTGCTCCACATGTGGTGGACCAGTTCAAGGATGTCTGGATTGTGGGTAGGGTGTGTGTGTGGAGGAGTGTGTTTGGAGGTGTGTGTTTGGAGGTGTGTGTTTGGAGGTGTGTATGGAGGTGTGTGTGTGGAGGTGTGTGTGGAGGTGTGTGTGGAGGAGTGTGTTTGGAGGTGTGTGTTTGGAGGTGTGTGTTTGGAGGTGTGTATGGAGGTGTGTGTGTGGAGGTGTGTGTGGAGGGGTGTGTTTGGAGTGTGTATGTGGAGGTGTGTGTGGATGTGTGTGTGTGGAGGTGTGTGTGTGGAGGTGTGTGTGGAGGTGTGTGTTTGGAGATGTGTGTGTGGAGGTGTGTGTGTGGAGGTGTGTGTGTGGAGGTGTGTGTGTGGAGGTGTGTGTGGAGGTGGGTGTGTGGAGGTGTGTGTGTGGAGGTGTGTATGGAGGTGTGTGTGTGGAGGTGTGTATGGAGGTGTGTGTTTGGAGGTGTGTATGTGGAGGTGTGTGTTTGGAGGTGTGTGTGTGGAGGTGTTTGGAGGTGTGTATGGAGGTGTGTGTTTGGAGGTGTGTGCGTGGAGGTGTTTGGAGGTGTGTATGGAGGTGTGTGTTTGGAGGTGTGTGTGTGGAGGTGTTTGGAGGTGTGTATGGAGGTGTGTGTTTGGAGGTGTGTGCGTGGAGGTGTTTGGAGGTGTGTATGGAGGTGTGTGTTTGGAGGTGTGTGCGTGGAGGTGTTTGGAGGTGTGTATGGAGGTGTGTGTTTGGAGGTGTGTGCGTGGAGGTGTTTGGAGGTGTGTATGGAGGTGTGTGTTTGGAGGTGTGTGCGTGGAGGTGTTTGTGCCATTTCTTAACATCATCACCGCCATCCACCCACCCCAACCACCGCCTCCCCCACCCCCCGTTCAGAAAATAGGTCATAGACAAATAACTTCAATTCATTTCTGTCCATGCTACATTAACTTCTTTATGTATCCAACCCCACCCTCCCCGGGCCTCCGTGAAAGTCAGTGTGTAGGGTCACATAAGACAGTCTTTAAATCTGGGGCCCTCTCCTCCCCGACAATATTTAATTACATTTCTAAAGTGATACCCCCCCTCTGATGACTCTAGGTCCCAGCTTCCCCCCTCGCACTGTGTCTTATATATCTATGTGTCTTATATATCTGTCTTGTATATCTATGTGTCCTATATTTCTATTTGTCTTATATATCTATGTGTCTTATATATCTGTCTTATATATCTATGTGTTTTATATACCTGTCTTATATATCTATGTGTCTTATATATCTGTCTTATATATCTATGTGTCTTATATATCTGTCTTATATATCTATGTGTCTTATAAATCTGTCTTATATATCTATGTGTCATATATTTGTCTTACATATCTATGTGTCTTATATATCTGTCTTGTATATCTGTGTCCTATATTTCTATGTGTCTTATATATCTATGTGTCTTATATATCTGTCTTATATATCTATGTGTTTTATATATCTGTCTTATATATCTATGTGTCTTATATATCTGTCTTATATATCTATCTGTCTTATATATCTATGTGTCTTATATATCTATGTGTCTTATAAATATGTCTTATATATCTATGTGTCTCATATATTTGTCTTATATACCTATGTGTATTATATATCTGTCTTATATATCTATGTGTCCTATATTTCTATGTGTCTTATATATCTATGTGTCTTATATATCTATGTGTCTTATATAAGCTTTGTGTCTTATATATCTTTGTGTCTTATATATCTTTGCGTCCTATATTTCTGTGTGTCTTACATATCTGTGTGTCCTATATTTCTATGTGTCTTATAAATCTCTGTGTCTAGTCTATGGGATGCAAGGCAGTCGAAGCAGTTTTACATCCGGTAACCCATTGTTAAGTTTCATTAAGAGCAGTACTGGTGTTTGATGTTTAAACTCGTGCAACTTCCTGTATCTGCGGCCAAATTTAAAATAAAAGATAAAAACAAAACCAGGAGAGTGTGTGTGGAATGAGAATGAATGTACGACTGTCGTGCAGTGGCGGTAAGCTAGCGCACCCAACCGGCATCGTGCCCACTAGGGTCGTATCAAAACGATTATTTTGCGGTGTCCCCTTAGTCACCGGTCCTTGGCCATTTACCCTAGTTCCCCCCCCACCCATCCACTAAGGCCGCTACTCCATGGACTTTGTTGCGCCGGATAGAGTGATGGTGCAGAATGGTACTACGTTAAGCTGGCCCCCAGTTGTGGCTTCGATAGGGGATTAACAAAATAACCCCCACATCACCTACATAATCTACGCTGATTTATATGCTGGTTCCGTGAAATTCTCTTAGCACTGCGTGGTGCGTGATCCAAGGTGGGGGTGGGGGTGGGGGGTGCCACTACAGTCCCCCCCCCCCACTTTCCCCGAATTATTGTTTTATGAGGGGGCTTGATAGCTACGCCACTTTATCTGAGTGTTGCGCCTCTACGCGCTATTATATCACAATCGCTGTAACGACTTAATCGTCACGGTCTCAAATTTGATTTGCGATCTTGGGGTTATTATGGTCACCCCCCATCGTTTTGTCCTCCCACGTTATTAAAATAAAAAAAAAGACATTTCAACTTGACCCTGCCAAACGTTGCAATTATCACATTGACTCATGCAGTGTGTATACAAGCATATTGACTTGTTGCTTGTAACCTGTTTGAAATAAACCAATCGCAGCTTACAGTCAACCAACATAGAACAAACAAAACGAAAACAAAAAACAAAAAAAACTATTTCAAACCCGGCAATTCAAGAAGAACTGGGGAATCGGTGAACAAAAATCGATACTGCTGCCGTTTTTCAACAGTTGGAATTAATTGCACAAACTGAAAGATTCAAATTTCTCCATAAAGTGAAGCAATTAAATCTTGCAATTAAATCTTGCACTTGTAGTTTTAAGTTTAGAAGACGAAATTTATACGTCATTTTTTTTCCTACAGGTTTTCTCGGCAATAAACTTAGAAGAAAACAAAATCGATAACTCCTTGAGTTATTTAAAAACATCTGAACAGAACTGTTGGATTTTTTTTTTAGTCTTGCAACATCGTAGTCGCAATTTGTCCCCCCCCCCTTTCCCCTAATTCTCCCTCAACGAACTCATCCCCGTCCATCACTTTCTGTCTTTGACTATTTATAAATGTTAATCAATAGATTCTGCATTGTAAGCCAGATTTTTTTTTGTTTTGGCTTAGAGAGTTCTGTATGTTTGTTTTTGGTTTAGAGAGTTCTGTATATTTGGTTTTTTTTTCCACCGAAGTCTCTGTGAAAGTATTTCCCGTACTGATGACGTCAAATGTGAAGTTTGTCTGACACAGTTTGGATCCCATTCTGTGAATTGTGATCTATTTGAGAGACGGTAAAGGTAAATATTAAACGCCTCACCTGTATAGACAATGATGTTACCAAATGGATGGCCAGTATTGAATTTATCAATAACCAAGATAAATACATTAGGGGCTACAGGCTCAGTTTACGGCGAGGGAAACGGGTATGGATTGTCTTGACCGTTACATATTTAGACTGCCTGAAACCGTGTCCATTGTAGAATTGTTGGTAGAACCATTGGGACCGTGTCATAGAAATAAGGGTAAGCAAACAGTCGGAAAACTTCATCAAATGTGAACTAATACAATATTTTAGCTCACCGGTTCTCAACGTTTATCGAAGCTGTACCCCCGAAGGGTTCAAAAGTATGTCCATAAGTACCCCTCACACGTAAGGTCGCGAATAGATGTTCTTGTTAGAGCACTCGAGGCCCACTGCAAGATGTGCGTGTTTGGGGGGGGGGGGCGGGCCATAAGAGCCACAGAGGTCAGACAATGTAATTTTTTTAGCAGTATAATAGCTACTGTACACATAGCTACTGTACACATAGCTACTGGACATATAGGTACTGTACACATAGGTACTGTACATATAGCCACTGTACTTATAGCTACTGTACACATAGCTACTGGACATATAGCTACTGTACATACAGCCAGATTTTGAGTGTAAGAATACCCTTCCGACTGATAGAATTTGATATTTTTTTTAAATGAAGTGAACCAAAAAAATTGATTCTGACAGGGCAATGTAAGTCTTTTGGTGTCAGACAGGAATGCATTTGGTCTTTCTACATGATAATCTCTTCCCCCCCCCACCCCCGACCTCCCCCAAACCTCCTACGCAGATCATCACTTACACATATATTTATTTACCGGTGTATTTTTGAAAAGGAAATGAAAATGTCGTATTAAATAGAATTGGAAAAAAAAATACTACACATTGTAAGGAGCTTAAATACAGAATGAAGCCATTTTAAAGCCAATAAGCCTGGGGCCCTTGAAAATTAGTCGTTATTAGTGGATCTCAAAGTGTAGGTCGCGACCCACTGGGGGGGGGTCTGAGTTGAAGTAGTGTCTAAAAAGCCTTAAATAATTACATCGATAAAATACGAAACTGATTTTTTTTATAACTTTTAATCTTCTTTTTTTTTACTGGTGGCCTTAGTGTGTCGAGATTCGAACGGTTGAGTTAGACAAGATTGAGAACCGTTGAGTTAGACAAGACTGAGAACCGTTGAGTTAGACAAGACTGAGAGAGCCGTTGAGTTAGACAAGACTGAGAACCGTTGAGTTAGACTTATAATACGTTAACACGGATAGCTGGGTGACGTTTTGGTGGTGAGCCGGATATTCATCCTGTGAGCTTTGGGTTCATCTCCCGGCGTGTCTCTGCCTCCGTCTCCCGGGGTGCAATAATAAATATTGTACATGACTGTGTTCACTCACGGGCACTACAGAAACCGACCCCATTAGTGGTTTATTTGGTCTAAGAAATTAAAAATAATAATAATAACTCATCCTTGAAATATTTTTTTAAAAACAAAAAAAAAAGGAAATTGTAGCTAAATATGAAATATTCGTTTGTTTCCTTTAAAGTCTCCATCATTAGCATTGGAGTTGTTATAAATCATCCTTAAAAAGATTTGTAAAATAAAAAAGCAACATTTCATTAAAATAAAACTTTAACTCTGTAGACGACTAGAAGTTGACAAGATAAATGAGGCTAAAAGACGAGAAGTTAATTGGACAAGAGGAAATGTGATTCATGGACAGATGGTGGCTTGGGAAAGGGGGGGGGGGTATGTTGGAATTAATAACAGGTCTCAGTGAGATCAGAGTGGCAGAAAGTGATACAGCATTGGACATCTAATGGGCAAAAAACTCTTGAACTCATTATGGGAGTGAAAATAGACTTGACTTCTCTGAAATTGTTTTATGGACTTTGGTGTACTTGTTTGTTATTATAACCTAGATACATAATTATCGATGTCAGAATGTAGATAATCAGTCGTTATGTCGTGTCCTAGGTAATTAGAGGCTGTTTTCAGAACATTGAAAAAACAATGGTTATATCATAACCTAGATATTTAATAGGGATTGTCATAACTTGGGTACATATTTAGCTATTTCATCAACTATATACAATTAGATTGAGAAATGTGTAGAAAGAATAAATAGAAAGACAGACAGGCGGATAGACAAACAGAAAAACAATAAGATAGATAGATAGATAGATAGATAGATAGATAGATAGATAGATAGATAGATAGATAGATAGATAGATAGATAGATAGATAGATAGATAGATAGATAGATAGATAGATAGATAGATAGATAGATAGATAGATAGATTCTGATGCTCACACTACATACACAACACATACATAGAGCACAAGCAATACACACACAACACACGCGCACACACACATAAACACGAACCAGGCGCAAATGGGACAATTATTTTTTTTCTTTCTCTGGTTCAGAGCCAAACGGAGCAAATAAACAAAGAAATTGATTGCACGGACAAACAACTAGACGTCTTTTGATAGACATTGCGATGGGGGGGGGGGGTAGGGAGGGGTGTGTGTTTACTATGTGGACCACCCTTCCTTCCTCTCTGTGATAGAATGAAAATGATAGAGGGATAGAAAACAAAGAGTGATAGAGAGTATGATGTGCTGCCAGAGACCATCCATCGATCACTGGAACCGGAAGTTGCACCTGTAGTTTTTGACAGAAGCGGAAAATAATTCAGGTGAAGTACTTTGAAGCACTAGAACAAACAGATGGGTTTTACAATATTTATTTAGTCCAAGTTGTCTAAAATTGTGTTGGTCTGATTTGTGTGAAAAATCTGGACATGTGAGAAGCAGACGAAGACCAAAATATGACTGCTGTAAGACTATTTTTTATCACTGCGCTTTAATATAACTGTAGAGCGCATTCACAATATGTTACCAGCACTTGGTAGTTCATTAACGTGATATGGTAAGTATGTAGGTAGTGATGCTGAACCTAATTGGTCTTCTGCAAACAACTTGGGGTATCGATGTTAGAAATGTACTTGATAGGGAAAAGCCATAGTCTCGTTAATCTATTAAAAAACGAGCCGAAAATTCCAACTTTCTTAAATTTTTTTCAATGCATAATTCACAGCAAACATCTCATAGCTGGATGATTTAACACGCAAACTGCGAAAGATTGTAATGCAGTTCCTGAATATAATTAAAATAAATGACAATATATATAAATATATATATATACTACAAATACTACTGAAAGTCTACAAATGCCATCATTTACTATTGGACGTGCCATAAAACTGTGCTCCGACATGTTTTAAGAATTACTACATATCTAACATTGGGTAAAGTACGGGTTATGCTAATGTTCTTACTTAAAGAAAACGTATGTGCTATATCACTGTATTGTCAATGGCGTCATTTTAGGATTATTTTTGTGTGTAACTGGAATGGCGGCAGAATGTTTACTGCCGGCCCCTGGCACTACTTTCCCTGGTGAGTGCATATTGCACTTATTTTGGTTCACGCTGAAGGACGCGCTATCTGGATTACCATCATAAGTAACAAAGGACATTCTCAAAGTATTAATAGCACCCAGAATAGTGGACAAACTTTAAGAAATGTAAGAGGACAGCTAGGACATTCTATCATAGCATAAGCCTGATATATTAATACCATAGAATCAGATACAATGTTGCATGTCACTAACAGACTGTGATGATATACAATGTTACATATGACATTAAAAATATATACCAACGTGCAACTATATATTAATAAAACATAAAGCAACTGAACTCACACACACACACAAAAAAAGGCGGGAAAGGGTCATAAGTGGCGTCGTCGACATAAGAAACTCGAGGGACGTGGCGCGGGAAACATAAAGAAGCTTGCCGATGCAGCTTTTTGTCACTTTGGATGAACTCATCAATCTAGGGCCTAGGCCATTGACTAGTTGCACACCTTACAACCAGGTTCTAATATCTCCAACGACACAATAACCCTGAAATTTATTTAGCTGGAGACATGGGGATTAATCAAGAGCACTCCCCCCCCGCCCACGCCCCAGAGTGGCGCCTTCGCGATCAATAGATCATCCAATATGTCTGGCGATGTAAGAAGAGCAGACGACACATCGCCTACCATGCTAAGGTTTAATGTTCATGAGATAAAGCACTGTTTTCGACGACTTAATATCAATTCTTAAAACATGTATTTATGTCACTATGTGGTATTTAAAAAAAAAAAACAACTCAGCATAACGTCTTATTTCTCAACTGGCGGTACACGTACCGTTTGGGGTAC
The DNA here is from genome assembly GCA_021962125.1 of Bulinus truncatus. Classification (NCBI taxonomy): domain Eukaryota; kingdom Metazoa; phylum Mollusca; class Gastropoda; family Planorbidae; genus Bulinus; species Bulinus truncatus. Next base: position 9,036,021 of record JAGDYQ010000018.1, on the reverse strand, counting down.
GGAAATGTTATTCAGAGTTGAGCATCGACACATACTTTTCGTATAAAACAACCAAGAGTTTGAAAAAAAAAGTCGCCAGTTTGCTGCGTTATTCACCACCAAACCACGTGACCAAAAAAATGAAGCGCATTCCATTTTGAAAATAAGTACATTTATTTATTCGGGGGGTGGGGGGGGGAGTGGAGAGATACCCGCAGACACACTTTCCCACCTTTTGGGCTAGAGTCGCTATAAAGGTTGAGAGCCACTGTAGAGTCGCTATAAAGGTTGAGAGCCACTGTCTTACTTCACCAGCAATGTCACCAAGCTCTATTAAGGCAAAACTGTTTAAAACCAGATATTTATCTTACTTTGACGTTTACATCTTTGGGTATGGTAGTGTAAAGTGTGTGTGTGTGTGTGAAGCGATAGTAAAACCTATTGATCGGGTGGGGGGAGACAGGAGTGGATGGGCGGGGTCAAATGTGTTATTCAGTGGCAGACCATCCATCACCATGATGTCGACCTGAAGCTAAACATTGAAACCCAGAACGTAGACATTCACAGCCGATTCACAGGAACATCCACATCCATATACAGACATGCAGCAACGACTAACTTTCAATATCCCAGTCTAATCTACTACTAAAAGTGGCGTAACTAGAAAGGGGCGTAAGTGGGTGGTCCACCCATGAACGTTACTTTTCTTTACCCCCCCCCACCCCCCCCCCACCAACAAGGAGCAAACATTTTCCCCAGTTTAGTATTGATGGGCTTTTGTTAATGGTTGGTTCGTCCTTAGACTCAAGCCACTGACCACCCACCACCACAGTAAGTCTGTTTTCAATGAGTTTGTATCCCCATTTTGATGACGTTAATGGCCTTTTATTGAGTTTTTATCCCCATTTTCATGACGTTAATGGCCTTTTATTGAGTTTTTATCCCCATTTTGATGACGTTAATGGCCTTTTATTGTTTGTATCCCCATTTTGATGACGTTAATGGCCTTTTATTTCCCTTTCCCGTAGCGGAATATATTGTCGTTAGAAAGTTAAACAGAATATTTCATTCGACTTCTTGCATATATTGATTTATCTGATACTACTCATCATTCTGCTGGCAAATAAATTACTCTACCTCTGTTTCAATTTTGTTTTATTTATTTGCTTTTGAGTTATGCATAAATCAAATCAGTCACTAAACATCAGAACGCATTCAACTGCAACCTTTCTTTTTAATCTCTTCAAGCAAGAAACCACTGTTTATCATCCTGTGTTTATCATCCTGTGTTTATCATACTATCAAATGAATTTGAATTTTAAACATATGATTGAAAATTAATCTAACTGTACAAAGGATGGATGCATTTAAGTGTGTATGCGTGCCTGTGTGTGTGTGTGTGTGTGTGTGTGTGTGTGCAGTGGCGCAACCAGCAAAAATTGCTGGGGGGGGGGGGCTCACATACAGAAAAAAAATGCTGGGGGGGGGGGCTCACATATAGAAAAAAGACAGTTTA
>JAGDYQ010000018.1:8949526-9029526 GCA_021962125.1 Bulinus truncatus | reverse complement strand
TTTAAAAATCTGGTCACATTTTGAAATTATTTACAGGACACAAAAAAAAAATAAAAAAATAACTTGCAACGTTTATATAAGTCTAACATCAAAGAATTTTTTTTTGTTCCTTTACGGTTTGTTAAAATATTACAATGAGATTGGTGGGCAACCTAGAGGTTAAATTTGACAATCTCATCAGCAGGAGAAATGTCACAGGAATAAAGGGCGGCATATTTTAAACAGGATTTCTAAATGTATTCACCTTAACTAAGTCATAGCTAGGCCCTTCTCTTAACCTCCCCCCCTTCCCCTACCCCCGAACACACACCTTTCCCCAACACATATTCTTAACCGATTACATCTTGGAATGCTACTTAATTAAATATTGCCGTCTTACTCTCCGCTTTCCTCCTCCCTCCCTCACCCCCCTCCCTCCCAAAAAAAACCCAACTTTACAAGTGAAGTTTTCCCTGCCGGTGTGTTTAAAGTATATAATATTGATGCGAATAGTGTACAAACTTTATTGCATTGTTTCCAAAACTCCCTTTTTTGTATTGCTATAAGACAATGTCGGCCATTAAGACAAAATTAAGAAAACAATGTAGCTCGCTGTTCAAAAAGTTCACCAACCCCTGGACTAGCTTGAAAATTTCCCTGATATACATGTGATTTCTACTTCATCTGCCCTTGTGGAATCATTAAAATGTGTTTTTCTAATTATAAAAATGCGGAAACAATTGAAATATAATTAGTTTAGTTAAAGCGCTTGTTAAAAAAATGTGCTCTCATTTTTGAGGTAAAAAACCAATTACCCTTGCACACGAATTAAATGTTCTTTAAAAATAATAATAAAAAATAAACAATGGTTTGATTTTCATCCGGTTTTTTTTACGGCTTATGCAGTGAGCAAAATTTAAACTTTTTGTTATTCTTAATAACGTTCCTTGCAAATTTTTTAAGCAAAGAAATAATATATATTTGGACGGAAGCTGTAAATGTTAGTTTGGTTTTTAAAGAAAATGAGAAATTGCTCCTAAAATTGTATGACATTTCTAGCTGTAAGCAGATTTTTTTTTTCTGAAGTTAAAAATAGAATCTAGGGGAGACTATTTGCATATTTGACAGCACTGTCTGAACAACAGAAAGAGTTATTCAGCTAAGAAATTAAGTTTGCATTCACTTTATTAGCTCGTCTGTGTTCATCAAATGATTCCGTGACAAGTTTTGTAAAGTGTGTGTGTGTGTCAAAATGAATTGATGACAGTCATCTCGATCGGTTTGATGCAGACAAAGGGTTCACACCTCAGTAACACTAGCAGAGCCGTAGTAGGGTTTTATTAGAGGGTGGGGTGGGGGACAGGCAAAAGTACATTAGGGGTGCAGTACACAGGGTACATTTTGGGATTCTAAGAAAAGGTATAATTAAGAGCCATAAAGGTGAATCGGGGACCCTAGACAGTAGTGTAAGTGATGACAAGGTAGGTCATAGGTGACCGCATTCAACGGCGTGACGGTAAAAATTTTTCTGAATGAAAAATAAATTGAACACAATGGTATATGTGGGTTTAAGTGTGTTTTCAGACACACACACACACACACACACAATATTTGAATTAGATCAGACATCCAGATAATTTCTCTTGACTGTCGTGTGTGTGTATGCTTGTCTGAATACATACCTCCGGGCATGACCATAACACATTCAAACAACATAGATAGACTTTGTATACCCGATAGTGGCTTTGTTACGCCGAAGTTTTGATAAAGAATGAAAATAACGCTTATGTGCGCGCATATTATATATCTTTGCCCCAGGCCCGTAGCGTGCGGGGGGGGGGGCTGGGAGCCGGGCCTCCTGCGTTTTGTCTGCCCCCCCCTCTGCTTGTTTGCTCAACTTAATAACATTTATTTCCCGTCCCCCCCTCCCCCGCTATTGGCCTGACCCCCTGCTGTAGAATGCCTGGCCCCTGCTGTAGGAATTTTCACGCTACGGAGCTGCTTTGCCCCGACTTCTGCGTGCCCTGTGAAGAAATACCATCGTGCTTCACACCCAACTGCGAACTCGGCATTTGTGGTGGGGGGGGGAGTGGAGGGGTAGAAATGGCGCTGCAAAGATTGTCCCAAAAGTAGTCTATTTTTAATGTGACGTTTTATGTGATTATCAAAAAATATTTTTACTCTTTATGAGTGTTGAGAGTGTGACCAGTGACGCAACCAGCAAAAAGTGCTGGGTGGGGGGGGGGGGCTCACATATTGAAAAAAAAAACAGTTTGACAGTCTTTTTAGTAACTTTATAACGTAAATTATGTATTGATGATTTGGTCTGGAGGGGGGGGGGGGCTCAAGACCCCCCCCCCTGCGCCACTGAGTGTGACCACCACATTATATATGTGGGTGAGTACCAGGCAGTGATATTCTAGTTATTAAAATCATTTGAGTTATAGTTTTGATTAGTTTTTTTAGCAATCATTTTTATTATTATTTAGTTATAGTTTTAAATTCATTTTAGTTATAGTTATAGTTAGTTTTTTCATCAATCATTTTTATTATTATTTAGTTATAGTTATAGTTATTGAATAATTTTCGTAAGCACTGCAAAACTTCAAATGCCCATCATACGGCAGAGACATGCCAATTAAATTTCAACATCCACTGCACCACACACTACACTATCACGCTACACATGAAGTGAACAGAAAATAAGTTAAAAAAAAATCTTGAAAACTTTTAAGTTTGTAAAAACCAGTAGTAAAAGTGACTTCCAAGTTGAATAAAAAAATTCAAGTTGCTTTATTTCAAATTGTTACATCAAACAAATTGTTGCCTAATTCGTTCAGCAAGTCACTGTTGACTTTCAGCCATACTCTTATTTCCAGCGACTTCTCCATTCTGGTGGTTAGCATCCCACAAACTGAAAACAGCCGTTCAACAAATGCTTGAGAAGCAGGTGCTGCTAATAGGTCTAGAGCCATAGGTGCAAGTTGACTGTACGACTTCGGACAGCTTCTCAACCAAAATGGTATGGCATTGTCTGTGATTGCATTGCATTGGATGTCAGCAATGTACTTGTTGATCATGCCGGTGGCCACATTAATTTCTGACATCTGCAACTGATGAGGTGTGGCACTGTCAGATGCAGAAAGTTTCATTGCCAGGTTTGGAAACTGAATATGAAGAATACTCTGCTGCTGCAGTTGAATTTCATCTGGTGATTTTGTTCTTTGTTGTTTAACCTGTATATAATGTGCACAATAGTAAAAGTCAATCAGGTGATTGACAAATAACTATATAGTACTTTTACACATACTGGTTACAGGCATGGCAAGTGACAAGCACAAATTAGAATAATAATTTTTATCAGTATTTAACTCTATACTAGTCTATACCAACTTGCAACCAGTACCTCAAAAATAAAACTCTTAACACAAATTGCTGTTGGATTATTATTCATGTACATTATTGTCAGTTTTTATTCAAAATCTGTGTACTTATACAACATGCCATGCCAGTGCCACCACCCACTACCAATAATAGCATTACCATTATTACAGAACTAGATAGTAGATTCAGTTTCATAGCAGTGAACTAAATGACAAAACACAACTATAATTAATACATAGCAATTTTGGCATGTCTGATGGAGTAAAATTAAGTCACACAAACCTCGTTTATTATGTATTTTTTGGCAGCCTCAAGCAGCTTTATCATTTCTTCATCTTCTATCATCATAGTAACTGCCAGCGATGGATTTAGAAGGCATGCTGCTGCTGGTATTGGGTTGAAATTGTCAGCAGCTGGATTCATAATGCAGCTAAACCTGGTCTTCATATCACTCAGTATGGTTGATGAAACTGACTTTGATACCTTGCAAGACTGTAGGTGACACTGCAGCTCGATAATTGCAGGCAGTATATGAGAAAGTGATTGACTGTCTGTTTGAAGTTTATCAGTCTGCACAGCAAACGGCTTCAACAGATCAGACAATTCTTGTAGTCGCATCCATTCGCTAATCAACAGTGTGTCAGTTTTCATCTCAGCCAGTAATTCAGTAACTCACGCTTTGAGTTCAATAAAGCGAGATATCATATGGTAAGTGCTGTTTCATCTGGTACTGTTATCACTGACAAGCACTTTGCCACATCGTTGTTTAATTTTTTCTATCCCTTTACTTGACTTTCTAATTTTTCCAACCATGTGTCTAACTTTAGTAAGGAGGCTGTCATAATGGCTGATTGCTTTTTCACCACAAGCTGAAGCGAGTGAGCTAGACACGCCATTCTAGGATACGGCATATGACTAGATTTGTCTAACTCTTCTAATTCGATTGAGTAAACTAAGTCTGCCGGTACAGGATCAATGTTGACTTCTACTTCTTTATCAGTGTCACTTCCTTCAGCATAACTGGCATCATTGTCCGAATTTGAAAGATATTCTGCCTCTGTACTGATATCATTATCATCACATTCTTGGTCAGCCATTTCTCTTTCATTTAGCAATCTGATGGCTTTGGTCATGTTGGCTCCACTGTCAGTGACAATCATCAACACTTGTTAAGATGTAGTGTTCCAGTCCAACAAGCACTGATGTAGAGCTTCAGCCAACATTTCTCCCTGTGTGTGGATACTGCAGCTGGACAAGTTGTAGCATTGCGTGTCTAACAACCAACTTCACAGAATCAAAAAAACAAGCAGAAACACCCAAGAAAGATGCAGACAAGTTTGTTTTGGACCATCCATCGAGACAGATTATGACTTTACGAGAAGCAGAAATCAGTTCCTTGAGTTTAACAATTCCTTCATTCCAATGCTCAGTTATCATTCGTTGAAGTGATTTAGATCATGCATATATTTTGGGTAGAAAAATACTACTTTGAATTGCTATCAGCTAACTTTTCATAACTAAAATAAAGTTTGACAATCACATATATTAACTTGTAATTGTGGATCACAGATTTCACCGATTTCAACAAAAAGTATTTCCACAGTCACCTGTGTTTTCAATCAACAGCATTTCCAGTCACAGTTTGAACATCTGTTGTTTGTTTCGTTGTTTTAAATCTTATATATCTATGGCTTTAACCCTACAGTGCCCAATTGTTTTTTTTTATGTTTGTACTATTAGTAACATCAAATCGGAAATAAATAAAGCAAAAGTAGATTGCGCATGCTCTTTCGCTAATTTTACATCCCTCTGAAATAACGTGAATAAATACATTCACCTTTTTAGGCCATTTTATTAGTAAGATTATAATACTGAAATGCGTGAGGCGTGTATCAAAAATTATAAAACTTTCATGTGATTAGTTATGAAAGTCTTTTTAGTTATAGTTATTATTAGTTTTTTTGGCAAGCATTTTAGTTATTATTTAGTTATAGTTAAAAAATTCTTGCTAGTTTTAGTTTTAGTTATAGTTAACTAAAGTCAATCATTCTAGTTATCGTTTTAGTTATAGTTAACTGAACAACACTGGTACCAGGAAGGTGGGTATGTCTGTGTTCTACATAGGACGTATGCTGCAAAGTATGCTGCAATGGCTCCATATGATTAAACATGTTTTACATCAAAATAAACTTGACTTTATAAACAAAAAGGTTTTTTTTACTCACCACGTTTTCCTTCTATTGAAAGCCAAAGATTCAGATCGTTGTCAGGCGAGAGAACTGCATTTAATATCCAAGTTTTAAAAAAAGATCAAAGTAGCTTCCCTTCAAAAATGTTTTTTTTTTGGGGAAGGGGGGGGGGGATTTTAATATCTGACATAATAAAAACTCAATGAAACTGATTCACACCCGCTTATAACAAAAGACGGAAGACTCAACTTAAGAAATCGAAAGTAAGATTAATAACTTTAAGACTCTGACATCGGTAAATAAAGTTATTAATTTGGTTCTAGCGGTGAGTTATAAACCACCAGACTAATTTATTGTTAATACGAGTGCCAATGCAAATGATGGTGAACATATGGCTAATTAAAGAATCATTGTTCATACTGATTCATACATTGACATAAGATTGTAACACTGACATAGTATACCGTTTCCCATGATGCATTGTTCAAATCGATATCTATTTATGGAATATTTTTATCTGTTATATTTTTGGAGAACATAAACGTCTACAAACTTAGGTGAACCAGACGTTTCAGTTTACAGGAGGGGGGACATGTCAGAGTTTTAACATCATCACGACCCCGATGAAAGATTAGGAAATGTCTGGACCTGCAACTTTATACTGTGCCTCTATTTCTCGGTACATGAATAACTTTCAACGGTTCTTTTATTTTTTTTTTTGTAATAGGTGCCGGTACTCAGTGATTACAAGTGTGTGCGGAAAGCAGTTTCGCATTTTGTATTTTAATTCTTATTGCGAGCAATTTTAAAATAATTCAATTTGAACTAATTAATAAAATAATAAATTAATAATAAACGTTAAAATACAAGAAAAGTAATAATTTTCCCCACGTTGAAAAAAGGTGCCGGTACGCCGTACCGGTGCGTACCGGCACAAAAAAAAAGCACTGACTTTCAACAGTGGGACTGTCCATTAATTACGTCAACAAAATAGGGGGGAGCGGGGGGTCAGAAAATTTTGGCAATTGTTGACAAGGGGAGGGGGGGAGTTCAAGAAAAGTTGACGTCAACAATGTTACTTTTTTTAAAATGTAATATAATTACTTAATAAAGGAAAATTAAGCAGCGTTTGTAGTCCTGTGTTATACACACTCGCTTAACATTCAGTATTTTAATTAAACTAACTATATTCCTACTAATTTTGCCACATAAACATTTTGGAAGCCACCTTTTTTTTTTGGGGGGGGGGGGTAATCAAATGTTGACGTAATTTTATAGGGGGGGGGGTCTCTGGAAAGTTGACAAGTTGTTGACAAGGGGGAGGGGGTGATGTAAAAAAATTTGTTGACATAAATAATGGACAGCCCCAGTCACACAACCTACACAAGTCAATATTTTATTCGCTCTAAATAAAATGGACATGTCTTTTAGTCAATTATTCTTGAAATGTTTCACTTGGGTGGGGACAGATTTTTTGTTACACTAAAAAAATCAAAGTATCCCCCCACCACCCCCCAAACCGGGCTTGAAAAATCTGGTCACTGTTCTTATATACTTAGTCAAAATATGGTCAAAGCTTGAAGCCCATGAAAAAAAACTGCACCACATTAATGCCCTAAGTCTGATTTGAAATTGTGTACATGCCTGTTTGTATTGTACATTTCCTAACGGCATGTTGAATACTGGGGGATGGGCTAGTTAGTGAATAAAAAATACAGCTACCTCTTTTGCATTTCTCTTTTTTATAGTTGAATCTTAAACAAAATGTTTCAATGGTGGCATCAAAACGTTTGAAAATACTTTGCCAAATAATTTAAAATAGTAATGTGTGCATACATCAGTAAGATTAATTACTTACAGAAACTGAAATCAATATTGAAATGGGAATCATCATCATATTTTTGTTAGAAATATTAAAACACAAAGTCTAGACTATTCATCCAAGTTAAAACACAAAGTCTAGACTATTCATCCAAGTTAAAACACAAAGTCTAGACTATTCATCCAAGTTAAAACACATCCAAGTTAAAATACAAAGTCTAGACTATTCATCCAAGTTAAAACACAACGTCTAGACTATTCATCCAAGTTAAAACACAAAGTCTAGACTATGTATCAAAGTCCTGGGATACATGAACGTTGAGATATTAAAACGCACAGTCACATCTAGACTAGTCATCCAAGTCGTAGGACACATGAACATTGAAATATTAAAAACACAAAGTCTAGACTATTCGTCCAAGTCGTAGGACACATGAACATTGAGATATCAAGACACAAAGTCTAGACTATTCATCCAAGTCGTAGGACACATGAACATTGAGATATTAAAAATACAAAGTCTAGACTATTCATCCAAGTCGTAAGGCACATGAACATTGAAATATAAAATATTCATCTACAGCCTTTTTCTTTTTCTCCTTATAAAATCTTTAATCATGAATGTACGCCACTCAGTAGTGTTTACAAGAAATAATCAACTTTTGAGAGTGAAAAACTTAAAGATGAAATATTTCCTGGCCTAGTTATTAAGTCTGACTAAGGAAATAAATTGTAAATGACGTAACGGGAGGAGATGAGCTAGGCGGAAATCTTGATAGTATAATGGGGGCGGGGCGGCAGTTGACCTATAATCTATTTCAAACTGTTTATTAAAAATGTAAACATGAAATGATCGGTTTTTTTCTTCTAGCACCTCTAACTATTAAATATTTTAATTTCGTCAACAGATCACGGGCGTTTAGCTCTGTTAGAGACTCCATAGGACCACCCATAGACAGTGGCGCAACCAGTGGGGGGGGGGGATGGGGGGCGGCTCAAGCGACCCCCCCCCCCACAAGCCAAATCGGAGGGACCCTGCAATTTTTCGAAATCCAATGAATTTTTTGGATTGGGGGGGGGGGATGGTGCTTCTCAATATGCCATAACCACAATAACTTTATTTCTCTTGTATCATCAATACATAATTAAAGTTACAAAAAAGACTGTCAAACTCATAATAATAATAATCTGTTCTATCCTCAATTCTTTATTAATTATAATTTTTAGTTTTGACTCTAAGAGTTAAAAAAAATTTTGACTGCGGCGGGCTTTTGTCTTTTTTCAAAATGTGAGCCCCCCCCCCCTAGCATTTTTTGCTGGTTGCGCCACTGCCCATAGATATCCTATATGGGCCTACTCTGAAATATAAAGACCACAGAAGACCTTGTCCTCTGGTGTAGAGGCTACATACTCTCTAACCAGGCCCCCTCTGCTTATTTGCTCTACTTAGTTAAATGTATTACCTGCCCCCCCCCCCCCCCTGTTATTGCCTGGCCCCTCCTGTAGAATTTTCATGCTACGGGGCTGTCTCTAACACAGGCATGTTTAACTCATTTTTGAATTGTTACCACACACCACAACAAAAAAAAAATTGAAGTAATTAAATAATATGTAGTGAGGTGTAGCCTATACTACTTATGTATGCAAATGTACAAAGAACCCTAAAACACGCCCTTCAATATAAGTCATGAAATAGTCAATAAAATATTAAGAGATTAAACTGCAGTCGAATTATTTTAATACTATCGCAACAGCAGCAAATGATAAGAACACACAATTAATGTAATACCGCAGTGTCAATATCCAATTGTATAAAATAGTCTCAACTTACATCCCTCTCCACAAACATACATTGCCAATGAACAATTTGAAGATTTGTTAGTAAAATACAGTTTGCCCGTTATTTAGCGCTAGAATGAAACGCTGTCTTACCTTGTCCACACTAACACAAAAGTGAGTTAGTAAACCAAGGTTTAAAAGTTAAACAGATCATTATTTTTTTTTACAATCTGAAAAAAAAATAACAGAAAAAATAACGAAATTTCGCCCAGCTTATTTATGTAGCTTTAGTTCGGGATGCACATGAAGAGGAAAAAGAGCCGCAAGCAAGCCCATGGGCCGCCAAAATTATGTCTGCCCAACCATATTGTCTAGAACTACAAGAGCTAACCCTGCCCAAATTGACACGTCTGCTCTACCATATTGTCTAGAGATACAAGAGCTAACCCTGCCCAAATGGACACGTCTGCTCTACCATATTGTCTAGAGATACAAGAGCTAACCCTGCCCAAATTAACACGTCTGCTCTACCATATTGTCTAGAGATACAAGAGCTAACTCTAACATTTAATACCAATAAGGTATAACAAATTAAAGAAAAAAACTACTTTTTAGAAAAAATAAGCTTTTATTAAATGGCACTAAAATATTTTCAAGTAATTCCTTAGATCATACACATTTTTATATAAAATTATCATGAGTCAAGTTAAAATTGTGAATGCCCATTTAGATAAATAAATTTATTATTGTTATTTATTAACTATTATGATGACATTTGGTTTGGGTATATTGTATGCACACACACACTTTTATCAACAAAATTTACCATTCTAAACTATTTCAGAATTATTTTTTTCAAAGGAAATTAGGAAAGATAAAGTTAAGCACAAAAAACCAACAAACTGAAGTCAAATACAGCTCATTTGTATTTAGCAGGTTTAATTTATAACCATAGTACCACAATAAAAACCGAAGTATTAAAATATAATACATGTACAACACTGTGAAAACAAGATCTCAATTACACAGAATTACAAACCTGGGTAGATTTTAAAAAAATGTCATTCAGTGCAGGGTACGATACAGATGTACGTTTTTTCAGATGAACACAAAATGGTGGTAATTAAGTTTTTCTATAAAAACAAAAATTAATCAGTGAAAATGATCTGTCTCTCTAGTGTTTTATATTTACTGAATTGTTTAAAAACTCATACATTCTGATTCAGGTTTCTGTCTTCAAATAGCAGATATATTTTTTTCTTTAAAAACAAGATTGAAGTAAATCAAAATTATCATGTAAACTTTGTTCAACTCTCTGCAAAAAATTTGTGCTGGACTATGTAATGTACACACTGCAGGATTTTGTTCCGTTCCCTTCTGATATCTGGAGCCAGCATCTGCAAAGTGAATAAAAAAGAATAATATCATCAAGTGGCGAGTTATTTACCTATGATTTATTTATTGACAGAATATTATGGAACATCATAGGGACAGGTGGCGGAGTGTTGTAGATGCTTGACTGTCGACATACACAGCAATTTTAGACATCCTTTGATTAGTATTTAAAAATGTATATGTATATCTTTAGGTTAAAAGAGGAGAATTTTGAAATAAAACTGCTGTAAAAGTTATATTTTTTCTTGAAGAAATCTTACCATATATTTGTTATAGGTTTTTTGATATGCAATAACTGAATGTATAACATTTGCAACAAGGAAGTTGGACTAGGCATTTTAAATATTTGATAATTAATACATAAAAGCTAATGACAATGTGTTAAGACTCACAGAATTAAACGGAGCAATTCACAATGGGATGCACAGAAATAAGATATGTGAGAGGGATGTAGAATACAATTAACAAGAGAAAAAAATGTATATACATGTGTTTACTTATATTTGGTATATAAACACAGTTGCTGAAGTTGACAGCACAAAATATTTGGAAAATAAGGAGGTAAATAAGTAAAAGTAACAGTTAAAAACTTGAAGGAAGCAACCCAAACCTCCACACCATAAGCACAAAAGCATGCCTTTTTTTTTTCTTCTTCAGCACCAATATTTGTTGTTCCCTTGAAAGAGGTTAAATGAATGATAAGAAAGGAGCACAGTGACTTCCATACCCCTTCCCTCGACAGACAGAATAAGACATTCTTTCATTTTCGGATAAATAAATAAAAGAAACTTGGCATGATTACCAGGGAACCTTTGGTGTTATATTTAAATATTTAAAACAAATTTTTTTTAAGGTAGGTTATGAAATCGGAAAAGAAAAAATTATTTTTCTAACACCACTACTGACACAAGAGTGCCTGGAAATAAATTATTTTCGTCACAGAGAGTCAAAAGATTTTAAAAAAAATAAATAATGCAATGTCTAACTTTTTCCAACAAAGTGTAATCATGTTTCATCCTTCTTCTCTTAATGGCCGGATGGTCTCCCCTGTCATTGTCTCTGCTCCTTCTCTGATTCTCGTATTTCCTGCTCTTAACGTCATCCCCTCGCCCTGGACCTCTGCTATTATTCTGAACATCTTGGTTTTCGGAGCTAAAATCATTGAGCTTAACACTCCCGGAAGAGGTACCTGCGCCTTGTGCCATCACACCTTGCTTTATTTCGTTTTCAGAAACCGGGGCAGCCTTTAAAAAGTGTGATGTGTTTTGTGAACTGTCATCTGCAATTATGTCTCTGCAAGGTGTCACGGAACCTGAACTATTTTTAGCTTCATTGGCAGATGTTGCGACTGCCAGAGGGGTTCCCGCAAAAGGATTAGGTAACAAGTTCTCTCGAGGTACGTGCTGACCAGCAGCAGGGGGAGTCTCTGCAATCAGTGGTGCTGAAAATACAGAATTTAAATTAAATCCGTAGTTTTGACTCCAGCTATTAAGACTAATGCAACATCAACCCACAGGAACAGCTTACACACTCAAAATATCAGTTAACACAAACATTGGCAAACTAAAACTACTTTGAATGTTTGATCCGGCCTGTATTCCCCTTCCCTGTTTATAGATCTGTCAAATTTAAGAACCTACTGTCGCAGGATTCTAAAAATTCACCCAATCCTGGTTAAACAATTTAATAGGTCGAAAAAAAAAAGAGAAAAATTAAGCCAAAAGCTGAATTGGTATCTTTTTTTCATGTGTTGTATACTAATGCGATCATTTAATAATAAGTGGGTGAAATTTTCACAAATTCCTCTTACAGTTAACAATTCAATTTAAAAAAAAAAAAAAAAAAAATCAACCTTGAAGTTCTAATTGATCTGCAATCATTACACAATGTACCGATGAAGTAAACTCATCCAATCAGCCATCTCACCTGGTTCCATTTTTGGGACACCATCATCTTCCTCTGAATCGTTTGAGTCTGAACTAGAATCTCCATAGTAAGCCAGTAGTCCTAACCCACTGTTATTTTCTTGAACAGTTTCAGATTTTTCTGTGCTAGCCTCAAGTGTACCTACTGGTTTAGAGTATTTAAAACATTTTTTGTTAATGTATTAGAAAAATAGTGCACCATTACCCCCCCCTTTCACCCCAAAGTCCACTTCAAAAAGTAATACTAGAATAAATTCAATTAAGAATTATAAATGAAAAAAGAAAAAAATCTCATGTCAGTTAATTGCTAAGGTTAAAATAACCTTGGTCACTGGCAACAATCTCTTTGACAAGTTTGATCTCTTCTGGTGGGGCATCATCATCGCTGTCAGACTTCTGGTCCTCTGTGTGAAAATCATCGTTGAACCTATTACCTCTGTTTCTCCCCCACCGACCTCTGCCCCTCCTGTTATCCTGCCCTCGTCTTCTTCCCCTTCCTCTGCCTCTATCTTTTCCAAATTTACTGCAACAAAAATGTTTTGAAATTAAATTAAGTTGGCTATAAGTTGAAAAAAATGAGATAAGTTTAAATAACTTCTAGTATAAATATTACCAGTAGCATCAGAAATAATGTGTTGCCAATAAACAATTTTATATTACAACTGGCTTCAACAATTAAAAGAGGAAAACATTTTTTGTGGGTTTTTTTTTCTTTAAGAATATTCTTGATAAAGTCTATGACCATTAAGCCTTTAAAAAAAATATGAAAAGTTAAAGATAATATTTTTATGATAAGGATGCTAGATAAATTCAGGAACGAAGATCTCTGGCAGCTGGCAAATCAAGATTCTATAGACCTACAAGTGTCCAGAAGAAAATGGAGATAGATCGGCCACTCGCAAAGGAAGCCTCCAGAAGACATCACAAAAATGGCTCTGCAATGGAACCCCCAAGGCCAGAGAAAGCCCGGCCGCCCAAAGACCACTCGGAGAAGGTCTTGCGCAGGAAATGAGAATCTGCAAACAGACATGGGGAGGATTGATAAAGGCCTCCCAAAACAGAGTGCGCTGGAGAGTGGTTGCAGAGGCCCTTTGCTTGGCATGGAGTTCAAGGCATTAAGACAAGTCACACTCAAATTAATCTTACCTAAAATCTTTTATTTGAATGCGTTCACCTCTTGCAAGCTTTTCAGCATCATCTGTCTTTTTTCTCTCAATATTTTCTAGCGTTGGAAAGTTTCTGTAATTAGTAATAAACATTTTTACAAAATTATAAAAATAGATTTTATCTCCCTGTAAATAGATTTTATCTCCCTGTAAATAGATTTTTCTCAACAAATATAAAAAAAAATTTGCCTCTCACTTTTTCCTTTCTTCTCTCCATTTTGATACGTCGTCATCCGATTCAAGACCCCAGACCTTCTTTGCAAGTCCACCTTTATGTTGCTGTGAATAAAATAGACTGCATTATATAATGCATTATACATGTATAATCACTAATATAATAAATATTTCATGGCTACATCAAAAATATATACAAACACTGATGATGTTTATAAATATGGTATTAAGAAATTGTAGGTATTGACTCACTAATTTTTGTTTAAGTATAGACAAATTGACAAATAATTTTATTGTACATGTATTAATTAAATAAATTAAAAAAACCCACTAATTTTAACTTTCTGAATGCAATAAAAAGTGCCATCCATAATGATAGCATATATAATTACCATATACAGTCTTAAACCGAGCTTAAGACTTAGAAATAACATTGCCCTAAATGTTGTCATCATTTTCAGTAAAGAGTAAACCAATATACAGACATACTTTTTTTAAAAGTAAAAATCTTTTTTTTTTATCGTTAAAATTTAGCGTCCATACAGACTAATAATCTTTTTAAATTACTAGTTAGGCCGGGAGCCGATATTTTGATCATAAGCAGAATGGATGGAAAATTTGATAAGCTCAGATAAAAAGGCAAGAGGGTAAAATATCAATTTAGGATGCCATGTAAAAAAAAAGTCATTATTTTATGAATTAGAAAAACCAATTGAGATTAAAATGCTGCATATCAATTATTATTCATAAAAATGTATACAATTACCATTGACATATGAAGCTGAACAAGTTTGGGGGCTGCAAAAAAGGGGCAGTCTTTGTATGTGCACTGAAGAATAAGAAACATATGTCAATAACTGAATAACTGTACATATTATTTCTAAAGCTACAAGTGTTAAAAAGAATTTAAAAAATCAAAATTTTTTAACAGACTACCCAATTGTTAAGTCTTAACAAACTGGCAAATTAATCAAAATGAGTCCTGTTTCAGTAAAAATATAAGACAGCTATAACAGACAAGTAAATTATCATATATTTCTTTGTCTTATAACCATTACTATAAACAATGGCAAAGTGATAGTTATTCAAACAATTATCTCTCTACACACTAAAACATTATTTTTATTTCTTGAACAAATCATTGCACTAAAAATAGACCACTTTGTGTATGAAATTAGGTATGCATTTACATACTTAGACAGACACATTTTTTAAACAAATCATATTTTATTCACTACCTTCTTTGTAAACATGTATTCTGCTTTATTGTAGAAAATGAATTTATGTTTTTTAATCTGTTTTAGTTCAAGTATATTTTGTTCCAAAGAACAGATGATAATTAGTTTAATTAAACAAACAGCACTAAATGTGATAAAGAGTATACAGTAGTTAGTATGGAGAAGTAGATTTACTAAGACACAGTAATCAATCAAATGATCTACTCTGATAAGTTCCAGTCCTCCAACTGTGTCTACTCCATTAAGCCCAATTCCTCCAAATGTGTCTAGCCTATTAAGCCCAATTCCTCCAACTGTGTCTACTCCATTAAGCCCCATTCCTCCAAATGTGCCTAGCCTATTCAGCCCAATTCCTCCAAATGTGTCTAGCCTATTAAGCCCAATTCCTCCAAATGTGTCTAGCCTATTAAGCCCAATTCCTCCAAATGTGTCTAGCCTATTAAGCCCAATTCCTCCAACTGTGTCTACTCCATTAAGCCCCATTCCTCCAAATGTGTCTAGCCTATTAAGCCCAATTCCTCCAACTGTGTCTACTCCATTAAGCCCAATTCCTCCAAATGTGTCTAGCCTATTAAGCCCAATTCCTCCAACTGTGTCTACTCCATTAAGCCCCATTCCTCCAAATGTGTCTAGCCTATTAAGCCACATTCCTCAAATTATGTTTTAACTCTAGTAAGCACCATTCACCCAACTGTGTGTCAGGCATAAGCACTACAAATGTTTAAGTGTCATGTGGCACCTCGACTTCCTAAGCAATGCCAGGTATACTGCTAATATAAATTAAATGAAAAGAATAGTGTTTCATAAGAGTAAAAAAACCATGCTTGGTAACTGTCTTTATGATATATTTTTTTGGTTTAATTTTCAGGGATGAAAAACTGGAAAGACTTAACATATACTGAAAGTTTCATAACAATTATGTTATAGTATAACTTATTCCAATTATAACCAATTAAAGAAATTCAATATCTAAATTTTAAAACCTACCTTTATGTGACCATCAGTGTGTTGTTTATATAATTCTTCATTTTTAAAACCTCTATCGCATATATCACAAAAGAAAACATTGTTCTCTGGCAGAAGACGTTTGTCAATCTTTTCTTTTTTCTACAGGAAAAAACATAATCACATCGATTTCACAATTTCGAATTTGTATAAAAAACATTGTAACTTTTAATAAAGATCCATTTGAATTTTATGAAAAAAAAATGAAGCCAGTATAGAAATTAATTTCTTATCTTTTTATGTCTCAAGATTTACACCCCTGTCTTCTACTTTTTATCTTGACAATTCATTTAAACTTTGAAGAAAAATGTTACTAACCTTCTTCAAACCTTCATGTTTACCACCTCTTTGGTGATGCCAGTATTTTCCATTATTACTGGATCCTGCAGGAGTATTATTTGTTGAAAACTGTGGAGTTTTAGCTGAATGTGGAAAGCTTTCATTAGCTGCTCCTTGTCCATTAGGAAAAAAACTGTTAAAGTTTGTCTGCCCTGAGTAGTGTGGCATAGGTCTACCATCGTTACCATTTGAAAAACGCTGAAAACTGTTCCATGACTGATTGCGCTGCTGAACAAATGGTCGCTGAATATTTCCATTCATCATGGGTGCCATACCAGGAGGTGGTGGAAGGAATGATGGAAAATGAGGTCTGAAATTGGGAGGTGGCAACCTGGCCCTCATGGGCAAATTATTATTTTGGAAAAATGGTGGTGGTGGTTGTGAAAAATCTGGAAATCTCGACATTTTGGATATGGCTCAAGATCTGAAATTTAGCACAGCAAAATTATAAATAAAACAAATATAGTATATATGGATACATTTCAATGTAATAATGAACAATATATAAATATTTCTATGCTCCTTTCTAATCAGGCTTTAGCAATGGTATAGGTCACAAAACACTGTTACAAAGCTGTTGAAGGGAGCCAAAGGCACTTGTAAATTTGTGGCCCCTAATAATCTTTGACAACTAGTTCTTCTGACCATGGGGGGTTAAGTCATTTTAAGCAGGGGCCCCTGACAAGTGCTCAGAAAGCCCATTCTTGAGGCGACCCTGACTGTAAGCAAGTTATTAGCATTTCTTTTATAACTAGTTAACACCTCTTAAGTAGAAAGATGGTTTAAGCAGAGGCAGACATAGGTCAGATGAGATTACAGGCACAGAAGAAAATATAGGGCATATTCAAAAAAAAAAAAAAAAGAAATATAAAAGGATTAAAATGTTTGTTTCTGTGTGACTTCTCAAAAGTAGAGTCGCCAACAATGTGCCCTCTAAGCCGAGCTCGTGAGCGATCGCTCACACAAATTCAGAGCGTCGCTCATACTACACGTACTCACTCCGACGGACAACTTCGCTTAAATCGCTCACAAATTTTGGCCTCAAATAAAATGTCGCTCAGAGACAAAATTTTTAGCTCACTTCATACCACACCTTAGAGGGAACATTGGTCCCCAGGGTGTCCCATTCTGACAACTGATAAGCTTTACATTTTTGAGTTATGAAAGTCCTGACAGAGGAATCTAGTTAAGGAGCCCTAGCCCACTGATAAGGGGGGAGGGGGTATGCCATGTGATGGAATAAGCATATGGATTATGGCATGGCATATGACTTGACTAGTATGAGTGGCTCTGCTGGTTTTAAAATAAAATAATTAATACTGACATCAGTATATGATGGAAGCTTGTGACAGCTTGTCTAACTGAAAGACAATAAGGGGAATAAGGAAAGAAAAATTAAAGATAAAAGCTTTCAAATAACAATATGCTTTATTGGCATAAATAGTAATTGTATTGTTCTTAAGAAAAAAATTTTTTTTGTCAATTTTCGTCAGTTGCAACAACCATCTTAAGTAGGTCACCATGTGGCTACGCATTACCCTTGTTTAATAGCTGTTAAAATCTTAAATATAGTGATATATAATTCAGAATGATAATTTAGTAGTCCCTAAATAATTAAATTATAATTTAAAAAAAGGGTGCAGCATAGTAGTTTATGAACCACTTAAGACTTACGAGCTGTCGACAGTGTCGTGATTTTGACAACACTCAACAGACATTGAGACAAGACAACACATGTGCATTAATACTTTCATTTATTTCTTAAATACCTATGTAGTCAGTCAGCTTTACAGATAAATATATAAACACTAAACAAATAAAAATTGTGCATCAATGTGTCTTTTTCAGGCAATTAAATGATATCGGGCTATAACAATACAATAGTTCAAAGGGTTTTATATCTTACCAAAAAAACACAATGTTGTGAAATAAAATCACCGACCTATACAAGCGTTTATTTATTTTCCGCTACCCTTTTAATGGTCTACTTAACAAAACAATGTTATATGACCATGATATTATTATACTAAAAGAAAAACTTACATACATTCACTATTAACATTTCTTTTCCAGAACTGAACTTATATAATTAAGAACCGGGAACTCTAGAATATCTTGAATAACCCTTATTCTTATCCTTTGCATGCTCGTTGTGTAAAACTTGCATCCACAATTCAGTCAAAATATAAAGTATAAAAGAAACTTCATATTTTTCTTTACATTAAATACAGAAATATGACCTAAAAAGTAGAAAAAAAATATGCCCTATAATATTACTTAAAATAAATAACAATACATTTCAGAAAAAGGGATATTAATTATCTGTTGCTTATCAAGCCAATCAAAGCTTACAAGATAGTATAAAACCAAGTCCTAATAATTTGTTAAAATTTAAATATAGCAGGTGACCAGTTAGTCACTTGCATATTTAAATAATTATTTACCACAGCAGGCCGTCTTAATATATATACTATCAGCAGCATATGAACCAACCACTTTTGTTTATAACAGAAATATGCTAAGAACCCTCTTTCCTACTTGAACATCCAAACTATAGCATTGATGACTATTATTAATAGTCGATTTCTTTTTTAAAATAAACATACATAAAATTTTCACCTTATTTATTTGTTGATCTGTCTTGCCCTTTTTTTTATTATGAGACAAGCCCACACTACAGAACAAAAAAGCAGCACTAAAAATTTTATACGGGAAACCAAATTTGTAAATGTAATATAAATGACCTGAAAAAATTAATTTGCTTATTGGGCAATCAGAATATCTTATATTCATTTCTAAGACAAAAATGATCTGGGTAAGTGCAATATGGTCAAAATTGTATTAAAATACAATATACCACACAATTTAACAATGGAAAAAGACTTTTCGTTAAAACACAACACACAAGCCCAGGTTATGCAGCAGTACAGGACAATGAACCATCTTTTTTTGAACTTGTCAGATCTGGTAAGGGGGTGGGGGCAAAATTTGCACAACTACCAGAATATCTAGCTATGACTATTTTAAGAGGTTAGTCACAGTCAGGTTTTCCAAATAGATCTATTTTAACTGTAAGATAGTGTAATCTGTATTAAGTAGACTTTCCATAAGTAGTTTAGATTGTCAATATTTTTCAATTTTGAAAGTAACCAGTGAGATATTTTGGTTTTTGAATGTAATAATGATGCAACTTGTCCATTAATAGGGCTTTTGTTGGTTGTAAACTTCTTAGTTTCCAATGGAGTTGCCAAACTTTCACATGTTTATAACAATTATATTCAGTAATATACGTCTAGTATAAAAAGTTATGCATCTCCCTGTTATTTTGCCACTTCAAGTGACAGTACTTGACTAAAAGGAAATGAATGCAGCAACAATTGCTGATTTGATACATTTTTTTTTAAAAAAGTGTTTGAATTGAATGTAACAATTAAGATTATCTGCTACATTATTAAGACACTGACAAGATAAGAATGGCTTGTTTCCACAGGAAAGCTAGTAGAAAACTCAGTTTAGCTTAATGAGCCATAGTAAAGGCAACTAACTTCACCCTAGCTGTCTGATAGCTCTAAACATAGTAACACTCCAAAAACTATCATTATATAAAGGTTGTGCTGTCGCTTATGGAGACTACTTAACAAGCGGATACTAACACATGGTCATGGAAGACATAAGCTTTTTGGATTACTATATAGTGAAAGATTTTGTGATGTAGTATAGCATTGATGTATTGTCTATTGTTTAAATGTCTTGATGTCATTTTCATTCAACACTAAAAAAAATGATAAAAAAACTACAACTAAAAAAATAATAATACAAAATTGGAAATCCCATCATATTTATTATCAGCAATCTTAACAAAACTAAATTAAGTTATTCTTTTTCCTTTGCAATCTGCTTGGTACCTCTCAATTTACCAGTACGACGAGCAGCAATAAGACCAACCTAAAATAAGAAAAAAAATTAAAAAGTCAGGTGATGGTCATAGCAAGCCAACCAAAAAAACATGTTAACAAATGGCCTCATGTTTTGTTCAGTAAATTATAACATCAATAGCACTCAGGTCAAAGTGAAGAAAATTATATTCATCAGTACAATAAGAAAGGCCAGAAATCAATTTAATAATTAAAAAACGTCAAAGATTGTCAATTCTTTTAACTATCATATTTAAAAGTATGTAACAAGGTAACCAACTAGTTTTGGCAACCCCCTTATAAAGAAAAAGGCATGCTAGATAGAAAACCTAATAATCATGTCCTCAAGAAATTACGAAAAAATTTTGGAGACCCACTTCAGATCAGCTTGTGACCAACTGGTGTGTTGCAACACTTTTGAAAACCATTAGTGTTTAACCTTCTTTTATGTATTGAATGGTTCAAATCAGTTCAATTACACTAAGAAATGCATTCTACAGAATATTCATTCAATTGTTATTTAACAGATTCCTTTCAGGATATTGAGTACATTATAGAAAATAAAAAAAAACAACACTAACCTTTTTACCAGCAGAGGCATCACGTCTGACAGTAGATGCTTTACCGATGTGTTGATGGTTACCACCACCATGAGGATGCTCAACAGGCTATAAAAAAAGTTATAAAAAAATTAAAACAAGAAATAAATTATTCATGCAGCATCACATTTGAATCAAATATCGAAGTGTGTATATCTTGCCATCAGTTAAGCCATGCGGTTTCATCAAAAAAAGTATGAAAAATATTACGGTCATCATTGGCAAAATAAAGAAGGAAAAAAAGGACACTTACATTCATGGCAACACCTCTAACTTTAGGCCAGCAGTTTCTCTTAGCCTTGTATTTGTGATAAGCACGACCTGCTTTCAAAATAGGCTTATCAATCCTACCACCTCCAGCAACAATACCTGCAAGGAAAAATGAGATACCACAATTACAGCAAAACATTGCGTATTAATATTTTTGGTAGTAAAAAAATGTTTGTCCAAAAACTAAGCCTACTAACAACTGATTAATAGGCTACTCTATTAGACAAGCAAAAGCCTTCACTACAGGTTTTCATAGCCAGAACGACCAAAAATCCTAGATTAACGGCAATTGATTATTTTACCACAGTTGTAACACCAGCAACATGAAATCACATTGACAGTTGACTAAACCGTGGAAATGTATATATATATACTAATATATGAAATATATGGCGTGTATATATTGCAATAAATTTTATCGATGTCTATTCATAAAATGTAGAAAGATTTTAATATTTTAATGCTACCTGGTAAGTTACACTAAAATTTGTAGCCAAAATTTATCTCAAGTACACAAAAAGTCTGAACTGAACTAAGACAAACAAACTAAGGGTCTTCTGCCAAAAAAAAAAAAAATTCCAGCCTTCATTGGATTCTAACCCACTCTATAAAGATATAATTTCAATGTTAAGATATGGCTATTTAAAAAACAACAGATAATGATTTTAGTTCAGAGGGTGTACATTTTACACTTGCTAAAGCAAAAAAATATACAATGCAAAAGTGAATATTTACATCACTAATACAAAATACGCTTAGTTATTAACTAAGAAAAACCATGCCCTCTCCTAATATAAGGTGTGGGAAACATGGGTAAAGTTAAATTATGCATACCAATCATAGCCCTATTAGCGGAGAAAACCACTTTCTTGGAACCAGACGGCAACTTTACTCTGGTTTTCTTTGTTTCTGGATTGTGAGAGATAACTGTGGCATAATTTCCAGATGTGCGTGCTAATTTACCACGATCACCACTTTTCTCCTCAAGGCAACAGACAATGGTACCTTCAGGCATCATTCCTACTGGAAGAATGTTGCCTATTTGCAGAGCAGCTGAAATGAAAATTATTAGTACATTAGCATGTTTACTTTTGGTGAAAGCTGAACAAAAATAATGTTAACATATTAAGTAATTAGCACAAAGCATATTTACCTTTTTTCCCACAGTAAACAAATTGACCTGAATGCATTCCTTCAGCTGCAATAAATGTTTCTGTAAGCATGCGGTATTTATAAGGATCACGGAACTGGACTTTAGCCAATGGTGCACCACGACCAGGGTCATGGACAATATCCTAAAGAAAAGATATTTATATGATACTTTAGACAACTAAGAACAAGTCATTGTAAGCTAAATTTTATAATATGGCAACTATATTGTTAGTAAAATATCATGGCACATCACATAAGATAACAATAAACATGAATACACAAAGCACATTTTTTGGGGGAAACTTACCCGAACTACACCTTTAATATATCCATGTCTTTCAGCAAAATCAACAGCTCTAAGTGCTGCTTTACCTTTCCTGTTTTTGGTATGGGCTTTGAAGACAGACCCACGACCTTTTCTCTGGGATCGAATAACGCGGCCCATTTTCTAAAATAAATAAATGATCATTACGATATGGATCAGAATACATTTTTATAAACATACGAACATTAACAGGCCCTATAAAGTAATTTTTCAACTAAGCATGAATTACATTTAACTACAGTGCAATTGATTTTTATCCCAAAATAAATATTAAATAATACGTTGCTTATTGAACATATTCTTATGTGGGATGATGACGGATTTTAAGAATATAACAGATCGTATATCACAGAAAGGCTTTACCTTCGGCCGGAAGTTTGAAAAAAGGAAGTAGCATATTGAGTTTGGCCAGGATTTTTAGTTGGACCTGATTAAAAAAGTGTGCCCAACAAAAGCAACAAAATAACTTAATTTTATCGGATTTTTTTCTTTACAAATCGGATACTAATCATTTTTCACTAATTATTTTACATAAATAAAAAATGTAATGCACTTAAAAAAAACGCAATAAACTGTTTAAAAATAATGAAAACATCATAGAAGTTTGTTTTGATTTTAAAAAATTACAAGAAAAAACAAACAGCAACAGTAAAATAATAAGTGATTAATACATCTATTCCCCCACCCCCACCCCCTTTTTCATGAGAGATATTTTCTAGAATTCATGATTTATTTATTTACTTTTTTCATAAGAATTTCTTTTTTTATGAATCTATGCTACATATCATATTCATCTATAATATTCTATAATAAATTCTAAAGCAGTGGATGGCAACTACCACAAACTGTATAACACTTAATTTCTTGATGGTAAATAGCAGTGTTCCCTTTAATTTTATGAGGCTGTGCGCGACAAAAGATATTGGCTATGCAACCTTGGAAGGAATAGTATTTTTTTAAGCAACTGAACGGTGCACCATATATAAACAATATACAATAAACATCTGCGCACTTTGTTGTGATGTGTGCTGCGCGTTCAGCGAGTTGTGCATACGCACTCAGCTTATAGGGAACGCAAGTAGAGCAGACACCCTTCTTCCGTTTTTTTTGTCCCTAGGCAGATTTTGAGGATAATTTTCGGCCATAGGCAGGGATTATGGTATATTTGGGGAGGGGTCCTAGAAAGGCTTTAGGTGGTATTAGGGGACCCTAGACAGGATTTGTGTGATATTTGGGAGCCCTGGGCTCGGTCAGTTCAGTGGTTCTGACAGAAAATATTTGATAGGAATAAGTACTGCAAAATGGCCTTTTTGACACAGTGGGTAATGTGCAGGGTAGGCGTTATTTGCTGGGAAAGGGGCGATTATCGTCCCATAGCAGCCTTTCCCTCAAGTATCGATTATTTATTTATTTATCTAAAAAAAAAGGGATAAATAAATCCGGTTTTATAATTCTCAAAAATCATGAAAGCACACATTTGTTTCTAAATGCATATTAAATTCATTAGTAAAAGTATTGCACACAAAAAATAAATGCCTGAGAAAGACAGGGGTGTAATTTGGGAGGAATGGGGAGGGGGGAGGAGGCAGTGAGGCAAGTGTTTTAAAAGAAAACCGCCGAAACACATTATTAAGAAAACCGCCGAAAGACATTATTAAGAAAAAACCGCCGAAACACATTAATAAGAAAAAAGCCAAAACACATTATTAAGAAATCCGCCAAAAACCCGCCAGACAAGTAAAATTAAAAAGAAATGTCAAAATTTTACTCCCATTTTTAAACTGTATGTGTTTTTTTTTTGTTTTGTATTTACATTCTTATAAAAATTGTTGACGAATAAACAGCCAAAAATGGTGGTGTGGGCCCACCAACCAACCAAACTTTCCCCCTCCTTAAGTCATATCCGAAAAAAAACGCCCCTGGCACTGGGGGGGGGGGAGGGGGCTATCCATGAGAATGTATCTATAATAGTTAACTCAAGAGAAATATTTACAAAAGGATAAAAAGAAAATATTTGAGTTGACAACGGCAGACATACACAGCAGTAAAACATCGGGATAATAGTACAGACTGTACAGTGCTTTGGGTGTGTGTGTGTGTGTGTGTGTGTGTGTGTGTGTGGTAATAGCTATTTATTTAAAAACTTTTATCGAATGATATAAGTTGCACGAACACAGATGTAAATGGATTAAATCTCACTGCCCCGATGTGTACATGCACTCTTTTTTTTACCCCCATCCACACTTCCTTTTCTTTACCGATCCCAAAATGGTCAGTCATTTGATGAATAAAAAAATGAAAAAATTTCTTCCGTAGCCTACCTTACAGCGGAAATGGGCCATTTTGTTTGTTTTACAAAATGACATAGATCAGTTTTTTTGTTTAGTTTCAGCTCAATAAGTCACTGTTATTTACTTCGTGCATTTAATTTATACCATGTATCACGTAGTCTGACACAGTCAAACACTGAACAAAAAAAAAACTCTCTGGAAATTCCAATACCATTTATTTCAGAAAATGTACTGAAGTCAACGGTACTATACGAATCAACTAAGTCGATATATATATATATATATATATATATATATATATATGCTATACATACATACAAAGAGACATTCAGGTTGGTTTATTGGTAGCTATAAAACTTTAATGAAGGTGGCCATATGTAATCAATGATGGTATCGCAAAATATAGTTCACTCATCTTGTATTTTTTTTAGTTATTCTTTTTATTCCTTTAATTTTCTGCATTGGTTATGCTTGTATGTATAACAGAAAGGATAACGCAAACCTATATTCGAGTCTTCTTGTAGGGTGAGTTCAATTGAGTTGGAGGAGGGAGGGGGGTGCATGACCAATTACACCGATAACATTCGTGAAATAAAACCTCACCCTTGACAACAATACACGGCCAATCTGGCATTGGTGTATGTTTCTTTGAACTTTAAACAATCACTAAATATTTATAAAAATAATAAAATAGATCTTTTTTTAACAATTTGATTTTATTCACATAAGTTAGATCAAAAACAAATAACAAACAAGAATTGTAAGAATTTTAAAGAATATTACATTTTATAGAATATTACAGTGTAAAGAATATTACATTGTATAGAATATTACAGTGTAAAGAATATTACATTTTAAAGCATATTTCACAAAACTGTACCGATTTCGTCTTGATTTTTCTTTCTTTAGCTTATTCTGAAGAGGGTTCGGATTTTTTTTTTAAATAAAATATTTTTTGTGCATTTAATTCCTACATAATTTAAACTATATCGCTCTTAATGCCCAAAATTTAAATATCACATTCAAATTAATTTGTTTAAGGTATTTGATACAAATACCATTGTTTGGTTTTAGAAATCCGCATTCTTCTGATGAGTTCATTTTGCTGCGATTATTTTTCAAAATGGCTAATGAAAATGTCATGTACATTAATTTTAATAGTTTATGTCTGAAGAGACAGAAAATAAAATCACAACTACGATATGTCAGTGACGGATTTAGGTCGGTTGAGGCCCCAGGCTTATAATAAAAGATGGGTCCCTAAAATAAAAGAAGGGCGCCTTGCAAGATACAAATTGTATCCCTGATGGGCCCTCTCAGAAGTCGGTGCTCTTGGAGCGTGCTGGTGCACCCCCATCTAAATCCGCCACTGCGCAACGTTGACAAATGAACAAGTTTTACATCAATCCGTTTATTTATTATAAAAGTCAGTCTAAAGTCTCATGAAAAAGTCTTTCTCCTCTTTTAAATATTCAGAACATTAATTTGGCCATATTGTAGAAATACAGCTCATTTCCCAAAATTTTAAAATATTTGTCCGTGGTTTGGTCCGTGATTGAGTTTTTAGTAAAAAAAAAATCACAATATTCAATCGTTAAAAGATTTAGAAAATCATGAATAGAAATTCCGACAAACAGTACACTCGTCAAATCATCACAATATATCAGTTGAACTTTATCACCAATCTTCAGACTCACCAGGACATACAACCAAAAAGAAAAGTAAAAATAAAAAAAAACTACGCTATTTGAATAATTTAATGTATATATTCATGTATACAATAATATAAACAGACTACGAGAAAGGAAAGTTGAGATAAATATATAAAGAGTAAAAGAAAGAAGAAAAAAGATATCCAAGAGGAAAGAAAGAGATATGTACATTTCAATGCATTAAACAATAACTTGTTCAATTTAACACAAAAAAAAAATTATTATTGAACCGCCACTCTAATAAAGAGTAAAAATTTAACTTTAAGTACAAAAAATCCATTTTGATTTATTTTTAGTGCAATATTGTTTATGTTAGCTATTTTACTACTAATCGATAAATGTTCAATCAGATGAGTGTATGACCAAACCTCTAGCAGACTAATCTTCATGGTCCAAATCCCCAGCGAACAAACCCCTCAAAATTAATATATATATATATATATATATATATATATATATATATATATATATATATATATATATATATATATATATACATATATATATATATCAGTTACGTGTTTTTTCTACCCGTTTTCTCCACTGGAAACTTCTGTTCCTTTATTTATTTCCATTATTTTTTTGGGGAAAGTTTTATAATCGATTTTTGAGGCAATTTTTAGTTATAGATTTTCTTGAAATTTTTGATTTTGCATGCATGTTCTTGCTCTATGACAATGCATGATTCAATAATCAATTTTGCAATTAATTAATTTTTTTTTTAACAAAAGTGAGTAAAATATTTTTCTCTTTAAACCAATTAAGGGATGTAATCGTGTTTAACTATGATAAACCTCTAATAAATGGGCTACTTCCCTTTCAATACTAATTTAAGATCAATGCTAGCACGCGATTATCGCGTCAAGGCAGTACACGCGCGTGCTACTTTGTATGCCTCTCGCTATATCTTCTTTAAAAATGTAAACAAAACTGCTTGTTTTAAGCTTTACTAGTGTTAAATAGGAGCCATGTGCACACTTACTTAATTAAACATGATAAGATTAAAAATTTACTGCAAAATTAAAAAAAAATATATTTAGAAAACGTTTTAAAAACTCAGTTTTTATCGTGTCTTGTCTTAAGCGTCGAGGCAGACAGCTGGTCACCTGGTGAAGGGCAGTGGAAGAGCTGGAGAAAATAAGAAAGACCGTGAACATTGGAGGAATCCTTTTTTGTCCAATCGGCAAATTGGATTATCCGGCTTAATGAGGCAAAAAGGCATGCCAGAAAACACAATAATATTTTTTTTTGTTTTAACCATATGATTGCCCCTCCCCTCTTCTTTTTTGTATTATAAAACCTCATAGTATTGCAAATTATTATATTTTAGCTCAGGCTAAATAATTCTTGATACTTACAAGCGGCAAAAGCCGGACAGTCGGAAGTTTACTGAGTTTTAGTTTTTATTACAAGCCAAAATTTCACTAATTGATTTAATACCACATCGTTTTAAGATATATATATATATATATATATATATATATATATATATATACATACATATATATATATATACATATATATATATATATACATATATGCAACCACCCACGCAAGATTATAAATAACTATTTTATTTCAGAGTCCAAAAGTACTTCAATCCATCGCTTTGCATTCCCGTCTCTAAATATTTTAAAATCAAATGATGCTTCATATATTTAAAAAAAAATATTAGCTCCCTTTTAATATGATCTCCCTTTGTTTTGTACCACTACGATGGGGAAGTTGCACAATCCAGTTTTCTTTTCAAATGTCGAAACGTCACAGCTGAGCACATTACAATATGTTTCCAGGATCAGGGTTGTTAACAATACTCTTAAATTGTATCGTCAATACCGATACCAATACTTCATGAAAATAGTATCGCCAATACCAATACAAATACTCAAGTAAAAATGTATTGCCAAAATCGATACCGATACAATACCGATACTTTTGAGAACAACAAACTATTTTATTTAAACGCAGTGACTAAGGTTCGGTCCGACCGAACGCGTATTTTTTTTTCGGGTACCAGCCTTACTTATTATTCCATAGCGGCCGAGCCGCTGCACTAAACTATATAACAACATAATTTAGTTTTTTTTTCAGAATTTTTTTTTCAGGATTAGGGTTAGGGATAGGGTTAGGGATAGGGTTAGAGATAGGCTTAGGGATAGGGTTAGGGATAGGGTTAGAGATAGGGTTAGGGTTAGGGTGTGGAGCAATATTATCTATGGCTGGTACCCGAAGTAAAAAAAATACGGGTTCGGTCGGACCGAACCGTAGCCACTGCCTTATTTAAAATATAATGAGTGCAAGTTTTTCAAGTTTAAAAAAAAAAGTGAAAACAATAAAATTCAATGTCAAAGCACAAATTTAATGCTAAACACTGTAGTACTTGACGGATGGCCAAGTGGTGTAGATATTCGACTGTCGACTTCAGAGTCATGGGTTCGATCATCGGTGAGAACAATGGGAATTTTTCCACAAGTTCACCCAGTTTTAAACAGGTACCCGACTTTAAGCTGGGGAAGTAAAGGCGGCTGGGCGTTATGCTAACCACACAATCCCTTCACTAGCCGATCAACTCAGCAATATAGTTTCTTAATGCTTGGGTAGGTTGGGTAGGGTGCTAATGACAGCATTTCTGATGAGTTATCTTCAAGATATATGTCTACTTCAGCAGAACTTTACTATAAAGCCGGTTCTGCCGCCGTGCAGTAAAACCGCACTGCTGACTGTATTGAAGCTGCACCACCTGCCGAGTAAGTGGAGTGGAAACTGCACTCAGTGCACTGCAGGCACGCGATAAGGATTGTTCAACTTCAGCCTAGTGATCCAAGTTGTCTTGGTGGGGAGGTGGGTGGTGTTAATAGTGGTAGGGTTGATGGTTATGATTACAAGCAGTGATTGAATTTATGAAGATTACTTTTAAAACAATGTATTAAAATCGCTATTGTTATTCTGCAATTAGCTAATAGTGGCATCAGAAAAGCATTGGTATCGAGTATCGAAAATCTTTCGTTAAAAAAGTATCGGCGATACAAAAATCAATACTTGATACAAAAAGGATCGGCAATACAGCAACCAATACTGAAAAAGTATCGCCGATACTGTATTGGCCGATACCTATACTTCGATACTAACAACCCTGTCCAGGATCATTTCTAATAAATACATAAAGAAAGCGTGTGCGTCATGAAGAAAGAAAAACAAACATTGTTTTTGATTTTTAAATTGTCAATGTAGTAATCATGATGTCTGAGGACATTAGTGATGCCATTTCCCGTTGGTGACAAGACAGGGAACGTCGTAGCGGGGAACAACAAAAATAAATAAACACAGCTAAAGATCATGATCGTTGTTGTTGTCTGCTTTCATTTTTTTTTTACTTGAGTACTCCGCCCTTGTTTCCGGTATGAGTTATCTCGATTTGTATTGCCGCGTCAGTGCCTTTGGGCTTGATCTCTGAAATCATAAAATAATCTTAATCTATCTATCTATCTATCTATCTATCTATCTATCTATCTATCTATCTATCTATCTATCTATCTATCTATCTATCTATCTATCTATCTATCTATCTATCTATCTATCTATCTATCTATCTATCAGTCTGTCTGTCTGTCTTATCAGTAAGAGAAATTAAAGACATTATACTAAGTTTAACTGCTGTTTAAAATAAGAAATTGGACCCTCTTTAGTGGTAGATGCCATTTTGTTTAAAACAGTCACCATTATTATTTGCAATCTGATATTAATAGCATAAAAAATATCTTCTATTGTGAAACCAGTATTACTTAATATAGTAACATCTTTCTACTTCGGTCATGCTATTTTTAAAATAACGTGTTTTGAAAAAATAATGTACACTTGGATTTGAAACAAAAAAATTGCAAATCTATCTGGTTTCATCGAGGCAAAAATATAAACTCTAATACGACCAATGACGATATTTCTATATGTGTCAATGTGATTAGGGTTGGGTATCATGACTCTCACACATACACGCTAATGCCAAACATTTAATCTGACTCGCACGCACACACACACACACGCGCGTACACACGCACATACACACACACACAGACATAAATAAAATAATCACACCAAGCACTCTGCTTGAATGAATCTATAAAAAACGTATTCTACTAATGTCAACAAAAAACATATATTGAACAATGGCCAGATTGTGTGCACGCGCCTATGCGGCAGTGCCGGCCCCATCGTTGTATGGCGCCCTTGCCTAGTAGAGATTCAAGCAGTGCCGAACCTAGGGATTTGGGGGCCCGGGGGGCTTGGTCTCTTTGGGGGCTTCTGCATTTTGACATTCGACACCATGACATGAGATAATGTACTTAATATTTAATGAAAAAAAATTTTTTGGGGCCCTCCTCAAGCTGGGGCCCGGAGGGGACTTTCGAATTTGGACCCCCCTCCCCCCACCTTAGGTACGCCTCTGGATTCAAGAATAAATATCAGGGGAGAGAGAAAAAACAAACTAACATTATCCCAAAATGCTCGTTTCATCCGGGTAACTGCCCAAGTCACCCATTATATGTAGATATAAGATAGACATTTTTTTTTAACGAAGTGGCTATTCGGCCCCTGGTCCCAATAAAGTACGATCGCTATTCGGCCCCTGGTCCCAATGAAGTCCGATCGCTATTCGGACCGGCAGATCTATTTATAAGATTCTTAGTAATCGAAAAACTAATCTTATCATGTTTACAATTTGCTTACTAACTTTAAAAAAAAAAGTCTTGTGGTGCTTATAACTTAACGATTAAATCATACAGTTCAAACATTTATCATAAAATAATAATAAAAAAAACAATAATAAATTTTATATATAGCTAAGTTAAGTGCATATTTGCAACGGGTCCGAAAAAAACAATCGGACTTTATTGGGACCCGGCTCCGAACAGCCGCAGCCTTTATTTAATTACCTGGATTATTTTGTTTCTCAGAAGTTTTGTAAGGTCCGGCCTCGTTAAAATCTTCTTTTTCAGCCACCAGGTCTGTTGTGGTTGTTTCTTGCTCAGTTCGGACCTGAAGGAGGGAGAAATAAAACCAGCAGGTATTCCTTACAAAAAGCTTTGCAGTAGTGTTAAACCGTTTCAACTGTTTATGGGGTACTAAGACCAGGCACGCCGAGAAGGGGGTCAAGGGGGGTCATTGCCAGGAGGCCTGCATCTGTAAGGGGGCCCAGCCGCCCCAACCATGTCCATTTTTTCACAATTCATTGTTTATTAAGGGGCCCTCAATGATGTCCTGCCCTGGGGCCCTTGCTGGCTCTCGGCGCCCCTGACTAAGACCGAGAATGTGATATTATGGGGCACCAGGCAATAATACTTTTCGGGGGCCATTTTTATGTTCAGATTCGATTGCATTTAAATTGGGCCATTTGCCAGAATGGGGGGGGGGGCCTAGAAGGTCGCATAGTTTATTAGTTTAGTTTATTTATCTATAAGAACGACGATGAAGATAAGTATAGAATGAAAAACAAAAATGAACATATGTTTTTATTTGTATGTTTGTGTGCGAGTACATAATATAAAGAAAAGGTAACCAAAGACAATTATTTTTTTGGGGGGGGGAGTTTTCAATTAAACTATAGGAAATGACGTCGGCGGCGTAAAGAGAACACTCTAAAACAGTGGTTATCAAAGTGTGAGTCGCTACCTATTGATTAGTAGCGAGCATGGGCGTCGCTAGGAATTTTTCCAGAGGGTGGCAAAAAATTTTCCAGGGGGGGGGGAATAACAACTTTATGACATTTTTTCAAAATGTAGGGGGGGGAGCAAGTGCCCCTTGCCCCCCCCCCCCCCATGAATACGCCCATGGTAGCGAGTTGATTTGAAATTGGTCGACAAAAAAAATTTGAGGATATATACAATTAGATTCAGCTTTTTTTCTTCTTTGAAGTCTTACATATATATATATATATATATATATATATATATATATATATATATATATATATATATATATATATATATATATAGTTATATTCTCTCACAGTTCAATAACTGAACGCACAGGCATGGGTTCCATACAAGAGCATTTAATGATTGTAAACAAACACAACAATAATGACCACTGTTCTTGCCGGCTTCGTTATTCTCTCTACCTGTCTCTCTCTCTCTGCTGTTCTACGTCTTCGCTGCAGCCTGTCATCGTGTTCAATTACAAATTCCATGGTGCGCTGACACAGGGAATTCCCAGATACTACCGAGGGCAATGAGGGAGTCATAGCAATATAAATATATATATACAAGAAAGTCGCGATAATCAAAAATGTTTCTAATTATATTACTAGTCGCAAAAGTTTGAGATCCACTGCTTTAAACTCAAACCCATGGGGTGTTTACTCAATCAAAGTTATAACGGAGTACTGGGACTTAAGGAATTTGTGAGCAGACGGCAATTTTGACACAAAAACTAGCTTCCAGTGAATACACCAATGGGGCAGTGAATTATACAGCGACGTGAGTCACATGATTCAAATCTCAGAGGGAAACTTTGGAAAGACTCAGTTCTAGCTAGCGAAATGGCACGTACTAAACTCAGTCAATATGTTGGTCTTTCTACATTAATCTTTGAGCTTGATCTCTGAAATCATATAATAATCTTAATCTATCTATCTATCTATCTATCTATCTATCTATCTATCTATCTATCTATCTATCTATCTATCTATCTATCTATCTATCTATCTATCTATCTATCTATCTATCTATCTATCTATCTATCTATCTATCTATCTATCTATCTATCTATCTATCTATCTATCTATCTATCTATCTATCTAATATTTATAAGCATAATTGTATATGTAATAACCATGAGACAATCAAGTTATCAATCTATCTATAGGCTAAATTCATCTTTCTTTCTGTCTATCTGTTTGATGGACATCCTTTTAAAGAAAAGTTTGAACCAATACGACAATATGATGCTCTACACTGCAGGCAGTAGAATTCATTTACACTAGTCTGACGTGTTTCCTGTAATTTCATGCTATTGGGATATTTTTTTTATATATAATTTCTTGTAAGGTTTTTTTTAAAATTTATATAGATGTCTCGGTAAATAGAAATAACGTGGTATAGATTGAAAAAACAAACAAACAAACATATAGACAGACAGACAGATAGATAGATAGATAGATAGATAGATAGATAGATAGATAGATAGATAGATAGATAGATAGATAGAATGTTGTGTTGTGCATTTGTGTGTCATGAATGAAATATATATGAATCACGGAGGTGACTGGTTAAGTCATTCGATTGGTTGCTAAAAAAAATAAGCTACATTTGCCGTTCAACATAATAAAACTTATTAACTCAGATTTCCATCTCTGACGCTGTTCCTATGGCGAACGGAGTCAATAAATAAAGGAAATGAAATATTACTTAATTCTAGAAGACACGGGTTGGTCCTCCCCCCTTTACAATAACAACATCACGTGGAGTAATGTCAACAGTGGACTGTCTCTGAGATTGATCGATCAATTAATGGATGGTGAGGGAGGGGGGGGAGGATTGGGAGCTAGACGTGGGGGGAGGGCGTGGAGGTGGGGAGTGTACTGGATAGGACAATGTATCATCTTCCATTCTTTCAATTTAAGTGTTGAATGTAAATGAACTTAAGACGAGGCGGGGGAGGGGGGTGCGAGAGAGAAGGACAGAGAGAGAGAGAGAGAGAGAGGGAGGGAGGGAGGGAGGGAGGGAGGGAGAGAGAGATGGGAAATAAGGATAGAATGAAAGAAATAGAAAGGACTAAAAAATAGATACATATAGTAGAAAGTTAAAGAGGGAGAGAAAGAGAGAAACAGAGAAAGAGAGAGGCAGAGAGCGAGTTTGTGTGTGTGTGTGTGTGTGAGAGAGAGAGAGAGAGAGTGAGAGAGAGAGAGAGAGAGAGAGAGAGAGAGAGAGAGAGAGAGAGAGAGAGAGAGAGAGACAGACAGTGAGCAAGAAATCAGAAAGACAGGAAGGCAACTATACAGACATTAAAATACCATTAGGCGGGGGGGGGGGTAAAGGGGAAGCAGGCGTTACAAAAGGTTATCACAGAGGTGACGCTAAAACAAAACCAAAAATAAAAATAACACACTTAGGTACTGACTGTAAAAGACACTGCGCTAACACACAAGGTTAACGCCCCCCCCCTCCAGCCCATCCCAAGACGCACACACATCCCATGATGACGAACCCACTCCTTTTTCTTTTTACCCAACTTTCAAAAAATAAAATCAATCAAAATAAATATTGTTTTTCTTTACTTTTTTCTAAATGACTCATCCTCCAAGTCAAGTATTTTGACCAATAAAAACAAACCACGCTCGCTGTGAGCCGCGTTTTGATTGGGGCATTTTGAAAGGATTCATCCGTTACGTTGTTTTGATTGTTTTCAACCTTCGAGTTTTTTTTCTTTGACAAGTGAACTCATTTTATAATAGTTTAATCGAGCTGCGCAGTGCCCGGGGGTGGAAGTAAGGAGGGCTTAAAAAAAAACAACAACCTCCCATCCCCCCCCCGGTCGAGGACAACTTAAGTTAAGGGGCCTCTCACGCACATAGCCCCCATGCCTGGTGGCACTTTTCCGCCCCTGGCAAAAAGGCGGTATCATACGCACTTACAATAGCTTTTGGCATGGAGATAAAACGGCAATTTATCTCGGAGTCTATACCGAGTGCTACTAACGCCAAGTTACGTCACTGGTGGGGTGGGGGGGGGAGGGTAAAATCATATCTACTGGTCAAGTAGATCACCAGGCCATCACCCAACCAACTGATAGTGTGGAAGAACATACGCTTTAAAGTATGCTCTACTTTCTGACAAGGTAATTACAATTAAAACAAAACCCTATGCTGTTTTAAAAAAAAGTGGAAATTATCTTCTCCCTATTTGTCATTAAAAACATTATCTTCCCTTGACAAGAACTTTCACTTGCAATTAGTGTTAAAACACATTTAGAGGAAAAAAAACAACTTTTTAAAGTACGCGTTCATTAAAATGTACTCAATCTGAAGGTGATACAATTATTTATAGAGATTTGAATCGTTAGACTCTTCAGGAAAAAAACAACAACATAATATATACATCGAAATTCTCCTTGGTTAAAGCGATATGAGCACTTAAAGGTGCGAATCGAGGATCTCAACAATAATAGATCCGCCATTTTACTTACGTTCACTATCGATTATAAAACAATGTAAATCTACCACTTAAATATAGCCATTCCGTGATCGAGAGTATACTTGGTAAGCATCATCATAGTTCAATCAACACAATTATACATATAATGACGTGATGAAATGGGTTTTTTTTTTGTTTATAATCTTCTATACAAAGTGCGGATGGTTTGTTTATGAATTAATTTTTTGTGGCATGTTCTTTGATTGCGTTATTATTACCTTCAATTCAACTGCGTTCTTAATTATTTTTTGCTTTGATCCATTTCATTACCGTTTCCACCTGTTGTGCAGTCTGTCCGACTAGTGAAACATAAATGCACATAATAACACTACTACACACTTGAGCAAAGTTTTGGGACCATAATTCTCGCATTGCTCAGTCTTTTAGTAACATCATTCCTTCTACATTTAATGTGTTAACTAAGAGATGTGCGCAGTGACCTCTGTGAACAAAACAGCCAAACGACACACTAATGTTGTTGTTACATACAGGGCGTTGGCCAGAGTGCCTGACAAGTAGTATCAGGGCCACGTGAAATAGATACTGATCAGAGGTGTGCGGATCTTGAAATTTAGCGTCCGTGTCCGTCCGCGGAATTCTATCAATGATCCGCGTCCGCGTCCGCAGAATCTTACAACATTGGTTTG
This sequence comes from Bulinus truncatus, assembly GCA_021962125.1. Lineage (NCBI taxonomy): Eukaryota > Metazoa > Mollusca > Gastropoda > Planorbidae > Bulinus > Bulinus truncatus. The sequence continues at coordinate 8,993,034 of JAGDYQ010000018.1, read as the reverse complement.
CAGTCAGTCCGCGCGTCCGCATCGCTGAAATGTACGATTTAAAAAAAAATAATTTTTTTAGATGTTTTAACATTAATGTTGTCATCCCTGTTTAACATCCCTCCCTGTTTTTTAGTCTTCAAAAAGCCACTTTTATTTATTATTTATTTTCAGATTCAGTGGCCAAATTTTACGAATAAGTAAAGTATCTATAAAAACTAAATTATTATAGGCAAGGGCGCGAGGATCCGCGTCAGTCCGGGAGTCCGCAACTTAACCATACGAAGCGTCCGCTGTCAGTCCGTTGATTCGGAAAAGTCTGCGGATCTGCGTCCGCAAGCGGACGCGTCCGCTGTCCGCTCATCTCTGATACTGATATTAAACTTATGGTTTTATAATAATTGCAAGAGGATTGAAGTTCCGCAGTTGGCCTTTCTTCAGTCCGCCAATTACGATTGATATCAAGGACTGATACCGTTGTTGTGTTGGAAATACGTTATTAAGTTTTTGGAGGCCTTAATTTAAGTAAAGATCCCTTAGCCCTAACGGGCCATCGGGGCAGAAGAAGTGTAGAATTCATCAGTTTCTATAACCTCGGCATATGAAGGGATTGTGTGGTTAGCCATAAGTTCAACCGCATTTACTTCCCCAACTTAAGTCAGGTACCCAATTTAAAGCTGAGTGGACTTGTGGGACGACTTTGAAACAAATTGCACCTGGAACAATTCCCATGGTTCTCACAAAGTATCGAACCCAGGACTCTCAGGCCGACAGTCGAGTATCTACACCACCCGGCCATCCGTCCCACTTTCGGGGGCCCTAAGCTAAGGTATATATTTGGTAACATTTAGCTAAGGTGATTTGGGGCTCTATGTTAAAGTACATTTGGGGGGCCGAAAGCTAAGATACATTAGGAATCGCCTAGGCTTAGGTAGAATTGGAGGTCCTAGGCTATGGTACTTTTTTTTTTGGGGGGGGGGGACCATAAGCTAAAAACGCAGTCAAAGCCACATCTTGCCACTCATGGGGGAAAGGGGGGCAAAATACATTGCGACAACTGGGGGCACTTGTGTATTACCAACTATTATTAGGTCATTAAAGAATACCCAAAACAGATTACCCCTATGTGGCGGCCATGACCGTTAGCAATGTAGGCGCAACCAGGGGGAGGGGGCTTTAGCCCCCCCCCCAGACCAAATCATCAATACATATTTTACTATATAAAGTTACTAAAAAGACTGTCAAACTGTCTTTTTTCTATGTGTGAGCCCCCCCCCCCCAGCATTTTTTGCTTGTTGCGCCACTGCTAGAAAATATAACTCGCCATTATCAATATGGTTTAGAACGTGGGTAGCCTAAATGCATTTAAAAAAAAATAACATTAACCAACGACATATTTAAGTTTGAATTGTGATTATTTGTATTTTTCTGTGTGTGGGTTTAGGCAAAATAAAAGTGTTCGATGGGGGAGGGGGGCGGGGCGCTTCTAAACGATTGGGGGGATGGGGGAGCCATCAACTTTACTTGTTTATATATATTAGATGGCTCTGGCTGCATTGATTAAAAAAAAACAACAGTTGTCGCAGGTTGCGCGACGCGCGCGTGTGTGTAATTTGTGTGTGCGTGTGTGTGTGCTGATAGCCTTGCAGATCGAAGGACAGATTTTAATACAGATTCAAAGATGAGACACACAAAAAAAAAGAAAATTAATTAATAAACAAGAACAGAGTGCTGCTATTCACGGATAAATTAAATACTCTTTATAATGCAGCGACATAAAGAACTTTTGAATTGTGTGTGTGTGTGTGTGTGTGTGTGTGTAAAATTACAAACCGAATGACCCGAGGCCGTGCAGCGTCGGGCTGATTTCTTCGTGTGCGTCAATAAACCGATGATGACGTAAGGGCGGCCGCGGGTAGCGTTGGAGCTCGAATGTCAGCAGAGGTAGTAGTCATGTTAGCAGAGGTAGTAGTCATGTCAGCAGAGGTAGTAGTCATGTTAGCAGAGGTAGTAGTCATGTCAGCAGAGGTAATAGTCATGTTAGCAGAGGTAGTAGTCATGTCAGCAGAGGTAGTAGTCATGTCAGCAGAGGTAGTAGTCATGTTAGCAGAGGTAGTAGTCATGTTAGCAGAGGTAGTAGTCATGTTAGCAGAGGTAGTAGTCATGTCGGCAGAGGTAGTTGTCGTCATGTCAGCAGAGGTAGTCATGTTAGCAGAGGTAGATGTCGCCATGTCAGCAGAGGTAGTAGTCATGTTAGCAGAGGTAGATGTCGTCATGTCAGCAGAGGTAGATGTCGCCATGTCAGCAGATGTAGATGTCGTCATGTCAGCAGATGTAGATGTCGTCATCTCTTATGGTGACAGGCTGAAAGTTGTGGCGGGTGATTGGCTTGTAACTGGGTCTCTTAAACAGTAACCCCCCCCTCTCTCTCTCTCTTCCCCCCCCCCACTTCAATTTGTTTTCATTGCTTTACGAAGTCAAATTATACAACTATAGGGTCACCCTGAGCCTGGGCATGCTGGCCATTAAGATATAGATCAAGTCCACTACTCGTTGTAGGCTCACCTGTGACCCCCCTCCCCCCCTCCCCCCCCCCAATCCCCCGAGAGTTCTTTGCAGCCTCAACTATATTGACTGTGTAGAAGGGGAATTAAGCAAACCGTTGCTACAGAAGTGAACAGACGAGATGTCACTTTGACATGGACGACAGTTTGACCACAACAATAGCCTACGAGTACGACATCACCAATTTTCTTGTCCATTATATTGTGTGGTATACCTATAATTAGCTATGTTCTGGAATGTCTTCTCCATGCTCTCCCCGTCTCATTGTTGTACATTGTTGCTGATAATGGGCGCTCCTTTATTAATATAGCTTATATAGTAAAAAACGGTACTAAGCCCCCTTTTACGGCCCTCAGAGGTCAGATCGCGAAATGGAAAAAGTCATTTCTTGGCAGGTCAAGACCTACAAAATGATATATACATCATGGGTTTAGGACTTATGGTTGTTGAGATCTAGGGTGATGACAGACAGACAGACAGACAAAACGGGGACAATAGAGCATTTTTTTTCGAAAATGCTCTAAAAAGCACAAATAATTTCTTATTTTATTTTATGTCTGGACAATTATGTTCCAGGAAGGACTTTAAGGGAGGTAATAATCGAAGAACAAGCAGACGGGGTTACATTTTCTTGCTGTATTTATTTCTAAGGCAGACATTCCAGATTTTTATATCCCATTATAAAGAAATATGATTCGATTGTGTGATCGATTCATGATTTCTCGTTTTTATCGACGTCTGATTGTCCAATAATTTTTTATTTTATTTATACCTAGTCTTTACCAGATAATAGATGCTTAAAGGTGGCTGAGCCATTCGTTAAATAAACAATCGCTGTAACTAGATTAGCTGTTAATTTGACCTAGAAGATTTCAACATTACTCAAGTTTAGTGTCAACAGTTTCATGTGCGTTGTTTGACACTTAAATTTATGTAAAATAAGCAAACGTATCTTTATCTAAATATATATTTGCATATAAAGTTATCTATCTATCTATCTATCTATCTATCTATCTATCTATCTATCTATCTATCTATCTATCTATCTATCTATCTATCTATCTATCTATCTATCTATCTATCTATCTATCTATCTATCTATCTATCTATCTATCTATCTATCTATCTATCTATCTATCTATCTATCTATCTATCTATCTATCTATCTATCTATCTATCTATCTATCAGTCTGCTTGCACGTCTGTCTGTCTGTCTGTCTCTCTCTCTCTCTCTCTCTCTCTCTCTCTTCGCCAGTCTGTCTGTCTGTCTATCTATAATAGTATATATTCACCGAATGAACACAGTAAGAACAATTTCCTAACCACGACTTGAGGCATTGATCGATGCTAGTGAGCCTCAGACAGAATGAGCGGGGAAAGGGGGTCGGGAGGGGGGGTCGGGCTAATAACGTTGTGGATTACTGCAAATGTTTTTCCATTACCGTATTAGCAGATAATATCATGTTTACTTAACTCCCATACAGATGTGTAAGCTGCCTCATTACCATTTGGAGACGTCTCAAAGATAAAAAGGAATGTGAGGCCGAAGGAGAGAGAATACTTTTGGCGCGTAAGAGATAGAGCAAGCCCATGATATAAGTCGCCCATCATCAAAAGACAAAGGATGGACAATTATTTGACAATCTTTTCTTTTTTTTTTTTGAATGTAAGAGTTAAAAACGAAAACATAGAAAAGCGGGTAAAGTATGACGTAACAGGATTTCTCGGCAATTTTGGAATACTCTACGTCATAATTGGAGGAAAGGGTGAGGGGGCCGGGGGGGGGGGGTCAATGAACATTAACAAGACGATAAGTGAAGACCTTTTAATAAAACATTGGTCAGACATTGGGGCAGTGTCAAACGTTTATAGGCTTTTGGGTGGCTTGTCTGACCAAAGAGGTACAGCCATACTGGTCATTTGTTAAGCGACAGTGGGTACACACATTTAAGGACTTTTGCCTGTAAATGTTCAGTGCCGAACCTAGGGATTTGGGGACCCGGCGGGGGAGGGAGGCTTGGCCTCTTTAGGGGCCCCTGCATTCAGACATTCGACTTCATGATATGAGATAATGTACATAATATTTAATGTAAAACTTTTTTTGGGACACCCCCCTCTGGGGTCCCGGGGGGGGGACTTTCGAATTTGGACCCATCCCTTCCCCCATCATAGGTACGCCTCTGTTGATGTTTTTTTTTTCTCAAATAATAGTGTACTGTTTTTGTATTTTTTTTTTGTTTAAAATTTTTACAAGAATGTATTATTTATATTGTTTGAATTGTTTTGTAGATAATGTGTGTTATATGTCATCTGGCTTACAAAACACGTACATAAGATCACGTACACATTCACACACAGGGCCGGCTTTAAGCCGAAATGACCGATCGCTGATATTCGGGGCCCACCCAGAAAGGGAGGAGGGGGGACCCCGCGCTAATGTAATACATACTTTAGGCAAGTCAGTAACTCATAAAATGGTATGTGCAAACTTCAACACAAATCAACTGCAGCTCAATTCCCACTAGGACTCAGCACTTTGCAAGGACGGCCCTGGTCTCTCTCTCTCTCTCTCTCTCACACACACACACAGAGACACACACAAAGTGAACCTTGTACTGCCTGTTGTTTTCCTTCAGACGGCGACTCTTGCTGTTCCCACAGCCCATCATATCTGACCATCAGCTCATCTGGTCACTTTTTGTCCCCTCCCCTTCCTTTTGGGTGGTCGCCTCAAACTAGTTGATGTCCCTCACCTGAGGATAATGTTAAAAAAAAAATAAGAAAAAAAATAATGCAAGTGAGAAGCAGTTAAGCTGATAGTGATCCACTATACCTATTATAAAAACTAATCATTACTTAAATTAGCGCTGATTGTACTGATTATAACAGGGCTGTCTGTACATATTATAACAGCGCCCTCTGTACCAATTATAACAGGGGTGTCTACAGGAATTACAATAACCCTCTCCATAAAAGGAGAGAGATGGTCTGTTCAAGCCCATTTAAGTGTAAAAGTTCACACAATTTTAGGAATTGTGCACCCAGCATAAGATTGGGAAGTTAAAGCGGCTGGCATTGGGAAGTCCATAAATTTGTCGTGGGTACAGAAGCAGGGCAAGATTAACCGTAATCCAATAAGGCAATATAGTCTTACGCCCTGAAAAAAAATCAGCCTTCTTTAATCAGACTTATAGGATTCTCCGCGATTTTTCACCGCTAACTTCATACAAGAAAACGGCAAGAAATGTAACTCTTTGCATCTTCTGGAAACGGGCTTTTGGCCTACTGTATTTTATATGTAAGAACAATATATGTTTTACATGTAATAAGCAGGGCTCGATTTACCGCCGGGAATGCCGGGGATATCCCCGGTACTGAGAACTGTCATCCCCGGCTCTGCTTTAGCTAATATATTCCTGCCGGGGATGAAACTATAGACATTTATTCCAGAAATCTTTTTTCATCCCCGGCACTGGTTTTTTCTTAAATCGAGCACTGGTAATAAGTTTCGTCCCTTTATTCGCAAAATTAAGCCCTTTTTTGCTTACAGGACTGAGGCCTCCACACTAACCTATATCCGGCACCTCATGGGCTTTAACGTTGTATCTATAAACCACAGTTTTTTTTAAGACCGATCAATTTATTACTGTCCTATCGCTCTGTCTTTGAATTTTTTTTTTTTTTTTTATATCTGAAGTTGTATATTGTATATGAATGAGTTTTGTTATTTAGACTCAGAAGTTTATCCAATGGAGTAGAAAGGATGGTACTGGTTGATTGGCTGAAACACTTCACAATATCGATACTTTTATTTTAATTTGGCAAATCTGGCAACTTCTTACGCCCCCACCCTCCACTGTCTGGGGACCCCTAAACAATACTGATCCTTTTAAATCTGATGTCAGAAAATCTCCAGAAACTTTTGCCCCCGAACACCTGAGAACGGCTCTGAATTTAATGAATCAGAAATGATTTCAACTACAGGGGCAGTATGTTTTTAATTATTGCAAGGATGTGTTGGACCCAGTGGTGTAGCAAGCTTAACTCTTGCCCGGGGCACAATACTTTTTTAATACCTTTTTAGCGACCCCCCCCCCCCCAAACTCATTCGAAAACCATATAATATTACTTGTAAAATATACTGTTTGGCGCCCCTTTGTGAGTAGCGCCCGGGGCATGATGCCCTCTTGCCCACCCCACGCTACGCCACTGCTTGGACAACAGAGAGCATTTGTAATGAGCTTTTAACATTGGAAACATTTAAAATTAAATCAATAAATAAATTCAATTAAGAAGTTGTCCAGTGCTATGAAATTCAAAATAAAATGAAAATATTTTTTTTTTCTGAAAACATTGCACTTTTGCACACGATAAACGTCACTGGTTATCCGTACTGTTCATTGCTCCCGGGCATGCAAGATGCTATTTTTTTAAGATGAACAGCAGCTATAAGGCCTTTCCCTATTACTGCCCGTGAGAAGTTTTTATGTGCCAGCATTTCCAGGTCGATCATTAATTCAACGAACAAAATGACCGATACATCGATTTAAAATAATTGTAGAAAGACAATTCGCTAATACCCAATGCTATCCTCAACAGCAACAGTGACGTAAGTCGGTGAAAATCAAAAACCTATCAATTATTGCATTAAGCAGGAAAAGATTGTTAAGGATAGAGTTTATGTGCCCGGGACTCCTTGCACACAATGACGATCTCGACTACACACTTCATAAACCGAACAGACATGGCTGACTAGAATAGAACCTATATGTTTATTCACACAATAATGTATCATAACGTCACTTTTACAATTCAGACATATTAAACACTTTCAATATTACACTATGTCCAATAATGTCCACCACATACTTCGACTCCGTGCCAAAGTCCCTATTCTATAACACAAGATATCCTATCTCTGGCCACTGGTCACACTAACTGCCCTCACTAACTGTCATTAGTCACCGCCACGCCCTAAATATTGCCCCCCCCCCCTCAATCAGAGCCGTAGCTAGCTATTGTGGCGCCCTGTGCGAATTACATTTTTTTTTCAGTCTGTCTGTCTGTTTGTATGTCTATCTTTCCGTCTTTCATTTTTACCACCAGTATTTTACTAAAGCAATTATGAATGTATGGCATCACCATACTTATATACACATATATAATATAATATAATATAATATAATATAATATAATATAATATAATATAATATAATATAATATAATATAATATAATATAATATAATATAATATAATATAATATAATATAATATAATATAATATAATATAATATAATATAATATAATATAATATAATATAATATAATGTAATGTAATGTAATGTAATATAATATAATATAATATAATATAATATAATATATATAATATAATATAATATAATATAATATAATATAATATAATATAATATAATATAATATAATATAATATAATATAATATAATATAATATAATATAATATAATATAATATAATATAATATAAATACAAAGCCGTCTGGCAGTCAGTTGGTACTATTTTTTTAAGTACTATTTCTTGTTTGTATACTGTCCAGTTGACATGCCGATGTTTATTTAGCTAGGTACTTCACCTAATTTAGTCTACTGGTCAATGGTATGTTTACAAACACAGCCGCCTGACAGTTAGCTGGTACAATTTTTTCATGACCTATTTCTTTGCTTGTATACTGTCCAGTGGACATGCCAATGTTTATTGAGCTAGGTACTTCCCCTAACTGAGCCTACTGGCCAATGGTATGTTTACAAACACACCCGTCTGGCAGTTAGTTGGTACAATTTTTAATGACCTATTTCTTTGCTTGTATACTGTCCAGTGGACATGCCAAGCTAGGTACTTCCCCTAACTGAGCCTACTGGCCAATGGTATGATTACAAACACAGCCGTCTTCAATAAGACATTTGGGGGTAGTACAACTGGACCGGATATACTGCTATTCAAGCGCTTTAAGACGTTTTGACCAAAAATAAGAAAGGCAGAATTTAGTATATGCCACGATGTTTGACTTGAGCAAAATCTCAAGCCAGTAAAAGAAGAAGTCATCACATTTTGTTCAAATATCCTCCAAATGAAATACAAATCAAGATATTTGCCACATGAATATTGCAAAGAACTTCTGACTCTGAATCTTATCTTCCTGGGAGGAATTCCCCATCCCCTTTTTTTTTTTGGGTTGCGTTTTCGTGTTCCAGGAGCTTATCATCATGCAAGGTGGATGTCTAAAATAATTCAAGCTGACTAAGCATGAAGACTGATGAATTGCAGAATTCGGTATCTTTGCATCCTTGGTTTACAATAAAGCTTGGATTCAGTGTCCCATTTCAGCAGACTCACTTCTAAATGATCTGGATTTCATCAAGCTTCTTATTGATTATAAGAATTTTTTCCCTCCATGCCTCAGACTGCAGTGAAAACGATTGGCCGACATCTCTGGTACCTTAGTGCATAACTCATTCCTCTTGTTCTCTTTTCTCAACGTGTCTCAGTGGATGAGAAAAGCAGCCTTGCTGCTTGTTTGGGGCAATTCATGGAGAAATCTTCTGATGATCAGAAAGAAGAAAGGTGCATCCGCAGCACAAATGATCCTTCAGCACTTCATAATGAGACATTAAAGGATTTTGTGACCTCGTCATCGCTGCTCTTCTTTAATGCTCTTCTGTTTCCCACAAATTTTCTCATAACTGTTGCTTCCACCTGGCAACAAACTCCATCCTTTCAGAAGGCAACAACACAGGTCTCTTCCTTAAAAGTTGTCAAACTATGCCGAGCGGGGAATTGCACTGGCGTCATCATTCAACTCATCTCTCACAAAATCAGAGGAGGAAAAGAAGTACTTGCTCCAAATTGCTGAACAGCATCGCAAAGAATTTCCAGATGCAAATAAATCAACTGTGCTGAAGAGATCGCAACTAGAAGACCTTCAGGACTCAGAGAGCACAGACTAAAAACTTTTAAAGTGTATTTTTGAATGGCGTACTTAGAACTACTCTGCAATACAGTCAGATAAATGTTTCATGTAACTAGTAATATTTTACTGTTTAATTTCTACTGTGTAATATAATTGTTCTTTGTATCTAAAAAACAGAATTTTAAATCTTGCAAAATTTTCATTTAATGCAACTGCCGAATACCATAAAACACGAGATAACAAGTGCACTGCGGCAGTATTTAAACCCCAGTGAACCAGAAAAGTAAAATGTTCATGATAAAAAAGTCAACTTTATTTTTTTCCATTATAAAGTGAACCACCCTAATATATATATATATATATACCTATCAATCTGTTTGTCTGTCTATGTACATGTCTAAATTTAGCCCAACTATATTTGAATCGAATTCCTCTGATCACGCTACATAGCTGATATGAGAGACATATATAAGAGATTACATTCATTTGTGACCTATTAGATGATGGATGTCCAGATGACAAGGAGTGAGTGCAATGCATAAGAGAAGGCATAGATTTACAATTTATTACACAGTGACCTTCTCTTGTGATTCTGCTCTTTTCTATTGAGCTTAACAAAGGACACACGCAATGATATCAGAATGCGCAATAGCCTCGTTTTGGGTCTGTAACTCCTCCCATCAGCCATAATTGATATGCAGGCTCAAGTGCAGATTGGATTTTTGTGTTCATGCCTATCTTATTCTTAATATAGCTTGATCGTGCTGATGCAATACAATAGACCTATCTATCTATCTATCTATCTATCTATCTATCTATCTATCTATCTATCTATCTATCTATCTATCTATCTATCTATCTATCTATCTATCTATCTATCTATCTATCTATCTATCTATCTATCTATCTATCTATCTATCTATCTATCGATCTATCTATCTATCTATCTATCTATCTATCTATCTATCTATCTATCTATCTATCTATCTATCTATCTATCTATCTATCTATCTATCCGTCCGTCCGTCCGTCCGTCCGTCCGTCCGTCCGACCGTCCGTCCGTCCGTCCGTCTGTCTGTCTGTCTGTCTGTCTGTCTATCTGTCTATCTATCTATCTATCTGTCTGTCTTCTGTCTGTCCGACCGCCCGTCCGTCCATCCGTCCGTCTTTCTGTCTGTTTGTCTGTCAATCTATCTATCTATTTATCTATCTCTATCTGTCTGTCTGCTGCCTGTCTATCTCTCTGTCTGTATGTCTGTCAGCCTGGTTGCTTGTCTTTCTTTACATTTACATATCCGATTGTTTCCTATCATGTCTAAAGGAGTGTATGTATAAGTGCATATGTGTGTTTGTGTGCGTGCATGTGCGTGTGAGTCAAAGAGAGAGAGAGAGAGAGAGAGAGAGAGAGAGAGAGAGAGAGAAATAGTTAATATTACTAAAAAATCAATTAAGACATAAACTAGAGACAGATATTAAAAAGCGAGCTCCATGGGTACTCATTAGTTCGTAAGGAAGACTGCGAGAGTGCCAGAGAGAACAACGGATATTATTAGCGACGAAAACCGAAACACAGGTTTTTAACGACGATAGTCGAAATCGACGAACTACGAGACAACGAAAACCGAGGTTTTACTGTACCATTTGAATATTTCATGCTTAGATTTAAATGTTCCTCAGACAAAAGATGTATAGTAACAGATGGATTTTTATAATGATAGGTTTATATATATATATATATATATATATATATATATATATATATATATATATATATATATATATATATATGTCAGCCTAATTGTAATTATGGGATACCAATAAAAACAAAATGTGTTAATAAGTCATCATCTTTAAAATTATTATCACAACTAAAAAAAAAGAACAGACAGTATATCAAGGTACTGGGGCATAAATATTAACTGGTTTGCTCAAAATCTGTACACTGGAAAGATTGGCGGACATTTCAGTGTGGTTTGCCAATGTAGTACATCTAAGTAAGTTAAAAAAGATCCCTTTGTCCCAGAGGGTCATCGGGACAGAAAAAGTGTAGTATTCATCTGTTTCTGTAGCCAAGATGTACATCAGGCATTGTGTGGTGAAATAATTAAGACACTATCTTAAATAAGTAATATTTTTCATTTGCATTATAAATGAGCGATGATGAATTCGATTCAATATCATCGATGTTGAAAATGAAATGATTTTTAATGATATCAGATAATTAAAACTTTCCACTATTGAAAATAAGCGGTTGAAAAATAAAGAAAAACAAAAATAAATAGATAACATAAGCAAAGCCTGCCCGAAATGCTATTCTTACCATTATTATTACTTTACGAATATAAAATGTATTTCTTTAAATACATAATCATCAAACCTATGCACGTATTCCCTCAGGTAGTTTTTATATCGTGCGGTATGCGTTGTAATACTGTAATAGAAAATAGCATTTGGCTTTTATTGCCATGAACATCCTTAAATACAACGCATACACCACACGATATGAAAACTATCCTCGCTCGGGGAATTCCGAAACTTTTCGTTTCAATTACAGTTTAAGGAGACGACTAATCACTGTATTAGTTAAATCTTCGTGGAATTCTAAAACTGGAAATTTTCACATCCGTCATTCTTAACACAACAAGGATTTCTTATTATATGTCTTTGTTATTTCTGTTCATTTCGTATTCTGTTCATGACAATAAAGGCCACATGCCCTTTTCTATTGCAGTATTTCGTATATTTCTGTCGGGATTCGATCAGCCAGCTTCAGCAGGCTTTTCTACTAGTTATATACATAAATCAACTGCCATGAAGATTTTAAATATTGTGTAAAACGAAAAAATCTACTTTTTATTTTTTAAAATTTCTGTCATCAAAATTGTAAACAGTATTTATTATTCACACACGTTTTCCCCAAACTTTCGACATCTGTGTACCGCAATCTTTTATTTTCGTAATACTGGGTATTCCCAAGCAAATAAACAACAACTCTCATTATTGTTTTTTACGGACGGTAGTGGTTTCCCCTGGGTTACGCGTGCCCCACTTTGAGAAACACTGGCGTATAGAAATAATAATGAACCAAGATTGGCGGTTAATTTTGCCTACACTTCTTTTATTATTTTAATAAGCTAGGAGCTCTTCCAGTTATATCAGATTTCAGTGGATTTACTGTTTGTTGAATTATCAAATGGATTTGGCGAACGAAGGTAATGTCACTGTTTCAACATTGAATTTTTTTTTTTTAAATAGATTAGAAAGAAAAATCGATGGGAATGACGTCATAGAAACAAACAAACAACCACAAAAAAAAACGTGCAAAAATATAATGGCGCGTTGAGGAAAGGATAATGCGTGTTTTAATATGAGACGAAAAAGATGACATCCCTAATGACATAGATGACATGTTTTATGGTGAGACATTACGTTACGTTCGTGAGTCTAACGGGGAGGAAAAAACAAAAACAACGACTATCATTAATTATCAACAATTTAAACACATGGAAATCAAACTAAACTAACAGACAAACAAAAATCATGACCCGGATTGAAATCATGTCATCGCGTCATGTATAAAACGATTCATGATACTACGAATGGGGTTGGGGGGAGGGGTTTTTACTTGTAGGCTTGATGGATGTGAGTTTTGAGATGATGGATGGATGGGCCAGTACCGACCAAAGGGGATGGCAAAAAGGATCAATAGCCCCATGACCCTCACCCGAGAGAAAATGCCCAGTCACGGATACATATATTAATATATTTATATATATATATGTTGGGTACCTAACTGTAATTAAGCTTCATCTTTATTTAAGTCGTAGGAAACCATAAATAGGGTACAACCGAAAAGGGTGCAGCTATGGAAACAGACAAGTCCGTAAGAAATGTGGTTAGGCCTATAGTCCACAACTACCGATCTCTTTCCCCGGGCCTCTGATACTCTCTCTATGGGCCCCGCAAAAGCCTCCTCCAGCCAAAAGCCCGGGCGTACAGCTAAGGCCACCTCCCTTACCGAAGCCAAAATTGTGTAATATCATTACACTAGACTAGAGGAACATTGTGGGCGACAAGCAGCGCCCTTCACACATTTTTTTCCCCATCCCCGATCGTCCCGGTGGTCAATGTTGTGAGTGGGCGATACAAACACACAACCCCCCCTACCCCCCTCGCCCCCACCCCTCTCCGCCCACCGTTACCGTTTATAAAAGGTTGAAACTACACGATCGAGAGATGAAAATATCTCATTGACAATATCGTCACACGGTGTCATAAAAAACAACAAAGGACATATGGCGAACTCGTGCATAAAAGATCAGTTGGCATTTTACATGAAGCGGAGGAAACAAAAAACCCAACGACGAAAAAGTCCTGGTAAATGAGATGGCAGAATATTTAGTTTAAAATATCCCCCCCCCAATGGGCGGGGGCAGATATTGCATACGTAATGAACAGATTTAAAAATAGACTGGCTGGATTGAGAGATGACGTTAATGAAATCTATTTGAGTCCAATGTATTTACATAAGAAGTTTCTGTCATGTCACGCATTTATTTACCGTGTGCTATTCTCGTACTTTGGTTATTCTACATCGTTTAGAGTTTAGACTTATGAGAGCAGCGATTCTTAAACTGTTTTGGCTCATTTACAAAATGAAAGATTTTTGTTGTCAATAAAAGAAACATGACACATCGGATCACCATATAGCAAAATGAGTTAATATGTCAATGTAGACATAAAAAAAAGTAAAGTTCCCTTCTTAGCCCTAACGGGCCATCGGGGCAGATGAAGTGTAGAATTCATCTGTTTCTATAACCTCGGCATATGAAGGGGTTGTGTGTAGACATACAAAGTAACAATATGTCGATGTAGACATACAAAGTAACAATATGTCAATGTAGACACCCAAAGTAACATTGTGTCAATGTAGAAAATAACAATTTGTCAATGTAGACATACAAAGTAACAATATGTCAATGTAGACATGCAAAGTAGCATAGAATAAAACATCTAATATAATAATAGCGATTTTGGGTTCTGCGTTAAATCGAAAGTGAAGAATTAATACAACAGTTATTCCAGTTTAAAATACAATCATGAAAAAACCGGATCTGCCCGAAACCACAAAAATAACCTAGCCTACCGATCAAGCCTAGGGGGATATAGGCTATATCATATAGCTCTATGCAAAGGTTTTGCAGGGTATAGCTAGTAAATATATAGCCTAATTGATGTAATTTTCATTTGTCACATGTAACAATCCATTCTAATGACAAGGATTAACTTGTCGCAGTGACATTATTCTACAATGTCCGGTTCTTTTTTTTTAGTAAGTAGAGTCTTGTAAACCACAATGTTCTACTAAGAGCAGCAAGGGACGGATGGTCGTGTGGTAAAGCGCCCGACTGTCGACCTGAGGGTCCCTGGGTCGTTATCTGGTGAGGACCAATTGGATTTTTCAGGTCATGGCTAAACTCCCCATTATATCTTCCGTGGTGCCTCCACTATCGGCTTATAGTGTGGATGAAAGAAGGGCATCATAAAAAAAAACCGTCCTATTAGTGGTTTATAGGATCTAAGAGATTTCGTCTCATCCTGACAGGGGTGTCACACATTACTTGCTGTCGGTTCCTTTCATTTGTTAACAGTCTTGTGACAACACTAAAACCAAGTTCCAACTAAATATGTCGATGGGAATGCTGTTAGAGTATTTTTTGACTTTCGTCATTAATCTTGGGTAGAGCAGGGCTCGATTTACCGCCGGGTGAGAACTGTCATCCCTGGCTCTGCTTTGGCTAATTTCATCTCCGCCGGGGGATGAAACCATAGACATTCATCCTATTGTGGCAAAAAAAAAAAACAATTTCATCGCCGGCACTGGTTTTTTCTTTAAATCGTGCACTGGGGTAGAGAGTATATGTCTCTGTTCAAATCTATAGCCAGGGCTGTTAGTAATCAAATTTATATCTCATTTTTGTTTGATAATTCAAATCAATTCCTCTTTCCAGGTTATAGATTCTTCGTCTTCATATGTGATAACAATCGCCGGTGACGCCCTAGCACAGCGGGCCTCAATCGGAGGTACGCGTACCTCAAGGGGTAAGAGAAAGTTTAAACAGTGGTACGCAGCGACATATAGTTTTCGTTTAAAGCAACCAAGTACTTGGAGAATGTCGCCTGTTGATTGAGTGACTCATCACCAAACCACGTGCCGAAAGTATCGCATTAGAAAAATAAGCCCATTACATTCCGAAAATGAATACATTTATTCGCGAACTTACGTATGAAGGAGTACCCGCGGACAGGCAGGCTGAGAGGGGGGGTAGGGAAGGGTCATTGCCAGGGGGCCCGAATCTGTAAGGGGGCCCGGCCGCCCCGACTATGTCAAATTTTTCACGACTCATTGTTTAAATAGGAGCCCGCAATGATGTCCAGCCCTGGGGCCCTAGTTGGCTCTCGGCGCCTCTGCCCGCGGACATATTTTCGCACTCTCTGGAGGTGCAGTAGCGGGAAAAAGTTGAGAGCCGACGCCCTAGCATGGCTGCTGCACCGTCCGTAGCAACTGATAGAACAATATATCTAGAGGGCATTTGTTTTGTGGAAAAAACTCTCAGTACAACTGAAAAATTGATTCTACTTTTTTTTTTAAATCAATGGCCAGATTTTTTTAGCGAAGAGTTACTCTTTAATTTTTTTATTCCTTTTTAAATCTTACATATACCAAAAGTCATGTTTCGTATCCTCGCAAATTTGACTCATCAAGCTGCACAGAGAATGCATTTAATTTGTTTAAATTAATCACACGATGACTGTTAAATGTGTTGAGCTATCTCATCCTCTCTGTGTCCTACCGAATAAATTGATCAGGATAATACTGTTAACTGTATCAAAGCCGGCATGTGTAGTTAAGAAAATAACTATTGGCTGATTATTCATCATTTGAGGGACATTAGTTGGTAATTTCCCCTTGAAATGTGTACACCAGTTTTTCAAGCAGGCATTCTGCGAAGTTGCCTTCATAGATATCGTTGTAGAAAGATAGAAAGAAGAAAGTGGATGGAGTTAAATGTAAAAAACAAATTTTCTGCTCTCTCTCTCTCTCTCTCTCTCTCTCTCTCTCAGAGAGAGAGAGAGAGAGAGAGAGAGAGTAAGAGTAAGAGAGAGAGAGAGAGAGAGAAAGAAAGAGAACCATTATTATGTAGATATATAGAGGGATTGATAAATATACATAAGCCTTCTGCTGCAGTCTTACATCACCCCACCCGCCTTCCTCTAGACAAGTGGTCGGTAAACTTATCAGCCAAAGTGCCAAATATGAACATTACAACAATTAAAAAAAAAAGAATTGGGAGCCAAATCTGCTTGTTTAGTAAACTTTTATTACACTCAATAAGTAGTACACTAAATAAGTTGTATACTAAATAAAACTAAATGCCAGAGCCGCACTTAAGGAGCCAAAGAGCCACATGCGGCTCCGGAGCCGCACTTTGCCGACCACTGCTCTAGACAACGGCCATGTCAACACTTAGCTGTTAGTTGTAAATCACCTCATGTGTTTATTGATAAAACTCACACAATATTTGGGGAGGGGGGGATAATACAAATATCGCATCGTGGTACTTGTGAAACTAAAATGCATTATTCAATGACAGCAACGTTATTGATGAAATAAGTGTTCTTGTACCATTCTAAGTAATAAATCACTCAAGTAACATATGTTAATTAAAAACTAGCAATTTAAGTCTTTTCCGTTTCGGACAAAGGACATTTTAGAGTATTTTCGTGTACGCAGTGGCTAAGGCTACGCCGGACGAAATCCGTATTTTATTCCGGGTTACAGCCATAGATATTGAGAGGGAAGTAATCATGTTGAATAACTGTTACAAAAATAAATAATGATTACGCCCCTTTGATTAGCTTTTATTATTTATATTTAAAATATAAGCAAAAACGGTACTTAAAACGCCCCCTTTTTCGGCCCTCAGAGGTCAGATCGCAAAATGGACCAAAGTGTTTTCTTGGCAGGCCAAGACCTACAAAATGATATATACATCATGGGTCTAGGACTTATGGTTGTTGAGATCTAGGGTGATGACGGACAGACAGACAGACAAAACGGGGATTTTTCGAAAATGCTCTAAAAAAAAAGAAAATATACTGTAATGTCATATAACAACATACATTTTTTCCACAATCTTTTATCGCCCTCCACCCCCCCCCATCTCCTCACAGATGCCCATACACACTGTATGCGCACATCTATAGCTGGACGGCGAAAAAAAAAATAATTCCAGTTGGCTGGTCTAGTAGCCAATGCGTTTTTTTTTAATGGGGGAAATGGTGGCTAGAGAAAACACCATTAAATATTTCGAAAACAAAACTATTGGCTGGTTTGTTTTCTTTGTTTCATCCGCCATGTCAATCGTATCTGGGTCATTTCCTCATCCCGGTGTATTATTGTGGTGCAAGGGGGTGACGGGTGGGGTAGGGGTGGGTGAGGGAGGGGGGGTCAACTCTTAAGGTCAAATTATGTTGACGTAGAACGCTAAGATTGTCGAAAGAAATACAGAAACATTTTGTTGACATGGATGTTTGTACTCTCACCTCATGTTAACTTTTTTTTATTATTGATGAATATTCAGAGATTTGCTCATATTTCAGAGATTTGCCTCACAGTTCAAAACTGACACTCGTGTACAGCACAGCACTGATAACAACACAAACATTTTTTTTTAAAAACACGATCCCCCCCCCTCTTACTGTTCTAGAATTTATCACAAAAAAAAAATACAAGTAGCGAATAACTCAAGTATCTAATAAGATCTACTTTAAACGAATAAGAAAACATCTGGGGAAAAACCCGTAAGGTTGTGTGTGTAATAAGATCTCAAAATTGAATTTCTTTCAGATTCTAAAATTACTTTGTAAATTAATTTACTAGGATACAAACGGCATAAAGGGATTTAAGAGCTGTCAGATACAACGTAAAAATGTATTAATATCGTATATTTTTTTTTTAAATCATCTCCCACAAGATAATTCAATGAGTAGCCAACTACTAATTACGAGAATCTGTCACAATTATTTTTTTGTGTGTGGTTTATTTGGAGATAGAATACAATAATCAGAGTAATGCAATAACCAGAGTAATTCAATAGTCAGAGTAATTCAATAACCAGATTAATTCAATAATCAGAGTAATTCAAAAAATCAGAGTAAGTCAATAATCAGAGTAATTCAAAAATCAGAGTAATTCAATAATCAGAGTAAGTCAATAATCAGAGTAATTCAAAAATCAGAGTAATTCAATAATCAGAGTAACTCAATAATCAGAGTAATTAAAAAATCAGAGTAAGTCAATAATCAGAGTAATTCAATAATCAGAGTAAATTTTACTTGTTGCGGTCCCTGCGCAAAGGAACTTTTGATGGCTGTTAAGAAAAGGTAAATTTTGGGGTCCAAGGAAGATACATTCGATGGCTCGAAGCAAAAAAACGCTTTCAAGGTTACCGCTTGCAAATCTTGGACCCTCTAATACAATTAAACAACAGGGACCCTCATGACACCATACCCCCGCCCTTTCCCAACATTTTAAGTAACGGCAAAATACGCCCTAGTTGCCACCCGTTAAGGGCGCTAGTCATATTCGACGCATGCTTTCAAATCTTCAAAATTGACGTACACATAAATTTAAGCTGATCAAAATTCCGTTCTGCCGACCCATTCAAAAAACGGAGAAAATGTTTCAACATAATAAAAGAGTAGAATCAATTTAAAGCCAATGTAAAGAGGGAAAAAAAAAGTAATTATCCTGCTGAGAGTTTGAGAAGCCTTGCTCCTCGATCGCTGAACATCACGTGGGACATGACAAAAGAAGATTGTCTCCAAGATTTCGTTACCCTCGGGGTAGAGTTGATTTTTTTTTTCCAAGTTCTATTTACTTCTTAAACCAGGAAGGGGAAATAACCGATGCGACCGGTTGAAACATTGATGGGTGATGGCCGATAGTTCGATTATAAATTATCGAACTCTATCTATATAAGTTCTCATTTTTTTAATCTCTTTATTTTTAAGTTTTATTCAACAATTTTTTTTTTATAATTATTTTCTGACTTCATTCAGTCTTTCTTTGTTTGCATCTTTCACATGATGGCATTAGAAAGATGAAAGGTGTAGCTCTTGGCCGTATATCTAGAAGCGTTGGCCCTTGACAGTCTTTTGTCTGAGGCCTCTGTGGTAACTTTGTCTGAGGCCTCCATTGTACCTTTGTCTAATGCCTCTATTGTACCTTTGCCTAATGCCTCTATTGTACATTTGCCTGATGCCTCTATTGTACATTTTCCCGAGGCTTTTATTGTACCTTTGCTTACGGCCTCTATTCTACCTTTGCCTATAGCTTTAATTGTACATTTGCCTCGGGTCTTTATTGTACTTTTGCCTATGCCCTCTATTGTAACTTTTCCTTGAGCCTCCAGAGAGTGTAGGCCCGGCCCTGATCACGTGACAAAGTAGTCCACAGACAGTCATTGTATTGGATACATCCCACATCACCACAAAGGCCAAGTCTGTAGCAGCTTTAAAGACAACACTGCACTCCAAGGCGTAAACTGAGCCCATTAATGTGTTCCCGTGCGAATGGAAGCAAAAATAAAGTAATTGTGAGTGTGGAAAACTTTCAACCAGGAAACATTCATGAAAACTTTATCATGAAATGGTAATTTTTTTCCTATAAATTTAGTTTATTCATGAAGCGGATCACCATGAAAGACTTTAATAACAATGTTATATTATAAAGAAAAATTATGACAGTTTATATTTTCTTCTGAATTTACTATGCAACACTAAAACACTGTGTTAACTGTTCGGTGTCTTTGTGCTCCCTCATCGCAGACTAGATATGGTAAACTTTCTGAAATGTCAAAGCCTTGATAAAAACTGCCAACTAAGAGCGATATGATGGTAAATAAATTATCCGCGTTACTTTGAACAACTACATCAAATAACGATTCTCCAAACGTCAACTGAATTTTAAAATCATTTGTGAAATCTTTGTTCAAAAGCAACAATGTAACCAGCCCCGTAGCGTGAAAATTCTACAGCAGGGGGCAGGCATTCTACAGCAGGGGGCAGGCATTCTTCAGCAGGGGCTAGGCCAATAGCGGGGTGGGGGGCAGGAAATAAATGTTACTAAGTAGAGCAAACAAGCAGAGGGGGGCCTAGCCCCCGCCCCCTCCCCCCGCACGCTACGGGCCTGAATGTAACACAGGCGACAAACACATTTCTGCTTTTCAAACAAAGTTAACATTTTGAAAACTTTATCTAAAAAACATTCCTTATTGAGCACTCCATTTATTTTCATTATTTTTTCCTTTTAAAAGGAATAAAAGTCATAATTACATCTATTTGAAATATGTTTTAGTGTTTAACATTTTAACTGTGCACGCGTTTACAAACCAACATGTTCATAAATAGGATAATTTAACTGTCAACCAATAATTGACTCGATGTCTTATTTTGCAGCTATGCTGGGAGAAAGATGGGGGGGGGGCAGTGGCGCAACCAGCGGGGGGCAGGGGGGGGCTTGAGCGCCCCCCTCATACCAAATCATCAATACATATTTTACTATATAAAGTTACTAAAAAGACTGTCAAACTGTCTTTTTTCTATATGTGAGCCCCCCCCCCCCCCAGCATTTTTTTCAATATGTTAGCCCCACCCCCAGCATTTTTTGCTTGTTGCGCCACTGGTGGGTGGGTGGTTTTGGTGAATGGTTAGTTCCCTGGAGCTTTTTACCCCCCACCTTTCTTCCGCAATACTAGAAATGAGATCCCGCCTTCTGCCCAAAACCCCTCATCCACTTTTAGTTTTTACTTCACTGATGTATTTGTACCGGTCACCAGGGTGTTAATTGAGCTAGTTTGATCTCATTGAGAGAAAAAGATAGAACATGTTTCGTACATTACTTTGTCTAACCATTGAGTACATTTTTGTTTTAAATAGATCAATGTACATTTTATCTCATACATTTGTCTGTAACATTATATTTTTGCCATGTGCGATTATAAGGACAGATGGAGACTTATAGACACGGAGAAGGTAATCATAGAGATAGAAAGGATAACAGTCAGACTACAGGATATATATATATATATATATATATATATATATATATATATATATATATATATATCAGTCAGATAAGCAGATAGACACGTACACACGTACACACACACACACACACACATATATAGATATATACAGATAGATATTTAGATCAAAAGAAAAATAAATTGACTGTCATTATTAAGTGGATAGATAATAGACAGACAATTAAACAGACACACTAATAAATTTAAAAATAGATACATTGGCCGATTGATTAAAACACCCAAACAGACAGAGAGTTTAGGTAATTTGAACTCATCTTTCAAAAAAAAAAGCTTTCAAGAAACAACTTTCAGCATACTAAATGAAATAATTAAATTCTAATAAATGATACTTTGACACAAACTTACTTCAGCTGATACCAACGAACTGAACAAAAAAATATATATATAAATCTAAATCTTCACAACAGTTTACATCCAAATTTTAGAAAGTACAACCATGTTGAACTATCACAACTCACCCCTCAAATCAGATCCATTTAGATAGACGACACTGTCAACTGGTTGAGAGCGAACAACTGACCAGAAATCCTTGTGTGTGTATTTTTTTTTTCAATATGGCTTGCGTTTAACGTGAGCAGCCTTCTACAGTTGTCTCTGTGTCTGGAGTACATTGTACTCACTCTATTGTTTTGTGAAGTCCCCCGAGACAATAATTGGGGGGGGGGGGGGCGAGACGATATCTTGTGAAATGATGAGAAGCGTCTATTAAGAGGGCTGTCAGCAAGAAGGCAGGCATCGCTTCTTCTTTGTCCCACTCCTCACTCTGTATTCCCCGTTAAGTTGATACATACTGTCTGGCTGTATTGTCATTATAATGTGTATGCACATCATTCCATTATCTACCTACTTACATGCATACATACATAGCTATTTACCAACTTTCCTGTCTTCTGTCTGTCTCTGTCTATCCGTTTGTCGTCTATTTAACATGTCCATTTTTCTCTCCATTCCTCTATCAGTCTATCTACCTATCTATCTACCTTCATACCTTCCTATCAGTGCTCGATTTAAGAAAAAACCAGTGCCGGGGATAAAAAAAAAATGTATGCAGAGCCGGATATAAATGTCTATGGTTTCATCCCCGGCTGGGATATATTAGCTAAAGTAGAGCCGGGGCAGACAGTTCTCAGTGTCGGCGGTAAATCGAGCCCTGCTTCCTATATGTTATTCTCCCAATGTCTATCAGTATGTTGGTCTATTTATCTAGATTGTGGCAATGCAAAACTATTATGTAGCTTTTTCATCTCATTTCATTATTTCATTTTTTTCCTACATTTTTTTATAGCATATTCACGGTATAGCATTTGTTCCCAACCTTTTCATAACATTTTTTTTAAAAATATATTTAATAAAATGGATTTAGACAAATAAATATTATGTCCTGTTTTATATATTAATCGATTTGTGAGCGTGCGTTATAAAGTTGAAAGGACATTGATTATTGCACAACAGTTGTAAAAAAAAGTTTCAAACATACTTATCTTTAAAACTGTTCAGTCAAACACAACGTCAGGACCGAGTTTAAGCGGGAGCTATGTGACTGTTTACAACCATATCACTAATAGGGCATTGGTGTGATTATGTGTGTTTGTTTGTTTTTGTTGTCATACAGGCCCGTAGCGTGCGGGGGAGGGGGGCAGGGGGGCGGTTCCCTCCCCCCTGCGTTTTGCCTATCCCCCCTTCTGCTTATTTGTTCTACTTAGTAAAATGTATTACCTGTCCCCCCCCCCCGCTATTGTCTGGCCCCTGCTGTAGAATGCCTGGCCCCTGCTGTAGAATTTTCACGCTACGGGGCTGTTGTCATATCTGTTATCTAGAAAGTGGCGGTAGTTGTGATGATGTCTGTTATATAACGGTAAATTTATTTGATCGATTTAGTACTTAATAAATATAACACAAAATATGGATACATTTCTTCGAAAATTATGTCAGTGGTATATAAGTAGTTAGTTGGAGTTAATGATTTCTGTTTTATATTATTAAGGGGAAGAGGCGTATACATTTTTTTTGTGTTTGTTGTATGATATGATTATGTTCACCAATGAAGCAGCAGCATTTTGGTTCATTTCTAAGTTAGGTGGAACCATAAGTCAGTATACTTGCCCGTTGAGTATCAAATTGACAGAAATAAATGAACAGGTAAAAAAAAATGATTTTTATTTTTTCTTTGCTCTGCGGCATCACGTTCAATTTTATATTAACCCGCCTTTGAACCGGCGTATGACGTTATAAACAAAAGGATGTGGCGGTATCGAACTTCATGTCCTCCTTCCTGTTTAAAGAGTGAAAGTATACGATGCCGAGTAAATTCCTATTCCTTTTTGTAAACAAAAAATATGTCCACCAATTTTTTTTGTAAAATAAGAACTTAAGATGTATTTATTTATCCATCGGTGACGAGTATTTGTATTGAAATAAAAATGAGACTGTCAAAGATATAGTTAGATAGATTAAAAAAAAATAGATTGTAAAAAAAATTCAAATGTCATTTATCTAGAAAAAATTAAGAAAAATAGAAATAATGGGTAGATAAATAGATATTCATCTACTTTTTTTTAAGGGAAATCATATCGCTGTCAGTACCTATATAGTCAGATAACATATTCTGTCTGGGAAAACAGTCTTATTTATGAAGGGAGTATACTGAGAATATTCTAAGGTGCCTACAGGTCACGAATACTGATTATCTTTCCTTGTCTACAATTTAACTTTAAAATAAATAAACAAACACCGACACCAACACGTTAATAAGTTTAATGGCCAGTTCGTGAGTTATATATATATAAATACAGTACAGTCACGTTCTATATTAACCTTACGTAGTCAGTCATGATCTCGTTAAATTTGATATTATATATATATATATATATATATATATATATATATATATATATATATATACATGTATATATATATAAATATTCAGGTATAAAATGCGCATATGTGTATATATGATTGTGATTCTAACCTTTCCACCATTAAAAAAAAATCAATCAATCAATAGACATCACATTTCTCATTAGATATTTGCAGATTTCATAAAAGTTCCAATTGCCTTGTTATTGATTAATTTTTAATTTGGTTGTTTTAAAATCTGCTACACAAACAAAAGTTTATGCTCCGCGGCTTGAGACACTCTATGTCCATGTGTCCAGTAATCCAATAAGACACTAATGTCCGCTTCATGTCCTTCCGCGACCAGCAGCTGATTGACATTAGAATCCAATTGATGGTGGAGGGGTAGAGACGGGGGAGGGGGCGGGGTCAAGATGAAACCTTCACATGTCTCTCTCTCTCTCTCTTGGTTTTTTTTTTGTAGCTGTTTCTTTCCTTCCAATTGTCGCTATATGTAGTGATTTGTTATCTCTCTCTCCCCTCTCCATCTCTCTCTCTCCAACCTCTCCCCCCTCTCTTCTCTTTCTCTGTCTCCCACTGTTTCTCTCTCTCCATCTCCCTCTCCCACCCTCTCTCCTCTCTACCTCTCTCTCTCTCTTTCTCTCTCTTTCTCTCTCTCTCTCTCCCTGCCCATCTCTCTCTTACTCCTCTCTCTTCCTCCTCTCTCTTCCTCTCTATATAAGGAGCAGACTATAAAACGGTCCTGTGCTAGATGGTCATGTCCTGGCTTGTTAAGACTCAACAAAACATTGATAAATATTTTTGTTGTTACACTTTTCACGATTGGAAACAGTTGACACAAGATGGTATGAGTACAAGATGATATGGTCACATGATTGTATGGTCACATGATTGTATGGTCACATGATGGTATGGTCACAAGATGGTATGGTCACAAGATGGTATGATCACATGGTGGTATGGTCACATGATGGTATGGCCACATGATGGCATGGTCACAAGATGGTAAGGTCACATGATGGCATGGTCACATGATGGTATGGTCACAAGATGGTATGGTCACAAGATGGTATGGTCACAAGATGGTATGGTCACATGATGGTATGGTCACATGATGGTATGGTCACATGATGGTATGGCCACATGATGGTATGGTCACAAGATGGTAAGGTCACAAGATGGTATGGTCACAAGATGGTATGGTCGCATGATGGTATGGTCACATGATGGTATGGCCACATGATGGTATGGTCACAATGGTCACATGATGGTATGGCCACATGATGGTATGGTCACATGATGGTATGGTCACAATGGTCACATGATGGTATGGTCACAAGATGGTATGGTCACATGATGGTATGGTCACAATGGTCACATGATGGTATGATCACAAGATAGTATGGTCACATGATGGTATGGTCACAATGGTCACATGATGGTATGGTCACATTATGGTATGGCCACATGATGGTATGGTCACAATGGTCACATGATGGTATGGTCACAAGATGGTATGGTCACAAGATGGTATGGTCACATGATGGTATGGTCACATGATGGTATAGCCACATGATGGTATGGTCACAAGATGGTAAGGTCACATGATGGCATGGTCACATGATGGTATGGTCACAAGATGGTATGGTCGCAAGATGGTATGGTCGCATGATGGTATGGTCACATGATGGTATGGCCACATGATGGTATGGTCACATGATGGTATGGCCACATGATGGTATGGTAACAAGATAGTATGGCCACATGATGTTATGGTCACAATGGTCACATGATGGTATGGTCACATGATGGTATGGCCACATGATGGTATGGTCACAAGATGGTATGGTCACATGATGGTATGGTCACATGATGGTATGGCCACATGATGGTATGGTCACAATGGTCACATGATGGTATGGTCACATGATGGTATGTCACATGATGGTATGGTCACAATGGTCACATGATGGTATTGTCACATGATTGTATGGTCACATGATGGTATGGTCACATGATGGTATGGTCACATGATGGTATGGTTACAATGGTCACATGATGGTATGGTTACATGATGGTATGGTCACATGATGGCATGGTCACATGATGCCCCACTAAAATGCTGTTCTTGTTTTTTTTTGTATTGCTGTTTTTTTTTAATTTGTAAATCGGACTGCACATCATTATACCGGCCATGATTTTAAAGTTCAGTGGCGCCGAGATCCAACACGGGCCCCAGGGCAGGACATCATTGCGGGCCCCTTAATAAACAAGTAGTCGTGAAAAAATTGACATGGTCGGGGCGGCCGGGCCCCCTTATAGGTGCAATGGTCCCCCTGGCAATGACCCCCCCTGCCCCCCCCTCTCGGCGTGCATGTTAAAGTTTCATATTTTGTTTTGTTTAGGAATGTAGTTCTTGTTTTTTTTTATTTCTATCCATTCTCTTGTCTACATTTATAAAAAAAAATATTTTGGTATATACTATATACATAATGCGCTGTATGCATATAAAATCTATCAAAACTAACTAAACTTAATACATATCAAGAAATCCTTCGATCAATGATCAGTAAACAACAGGTTGTGAACTTTTGAACCAGATAAAGAAAGGTCAAGTAAATCGCCTGTTGTCTTGCGCAATATCACTTCATAATCAGCGAAGGTTGAGAGGTTATAAAAAAAAAAAACAATATTTAGTACGTTCCTGGTAGGTGGGGGGAGGGGGGCGTATAGGAGTAGCGGGTGGTGGCGGAGGGTGGATCTTATAGCGGGCGCG
Organism: Bulinus truncatus; assembly: GCA_021962125.1. Lineage (NCBI taxonomy): Eukaryota > Metazoa > Mollusca > Gastropoda > Planorbidae > Bulinus > Bulinus truncatus. The sequence continues at coordinate 8,965,745 of JAGDYQ010000018.1, read as the reverse complement.
CGGCCACGCAAAACCCTAATTTAACACTTGTTATTTTATTTTCTAAGCCAATGGAAAGAGGCCCATTTTATTTTGTCTGCGCCCGGGGTCCCGCCACCAACCCTTAACCCTTTACCTGTTGCTGGGCAATAAATTGACTCTGGTGGATATGAGCACCATTTGCGATCGCCCAGTCAGCCTGTGACTAGGAAAGATCCCCCCCCCCAGTTGTGCATAACTTCTTCTAGAGCAGACGTGGGCTAACAACGACCCGCGTGGCCTATTCTCGCCCGCGCTCTGCTCATCTACAACCGGCACGTAAATGACGTCTGCATTTAATTTACATCGCCTCTAATCAGTGCTGCCGAGAGGAGGCAGGGGGAGGGGGCAAATGCCCAGGGACCAAGCGAGTTTAGTGCGAGTTTTAGGGGCCCGGACTGAGCTGGCCAATCAACTTTTGAAAATATTATTATCAGCACGGAGGGCCCGCGACAGACCTGCCCGGGGGGGGGGCCTGAAATTTATGTCGGTGGGGCTGCCTCTAATAAACAATCCATCAACCGGTTCTTGGTCCTACCCTTCTGGTGTGTCCACCCATTTTCTGAAGTATTGGTTCCAAACCATGAATAACTTCGTATCAGAGCCGTCCACACGTTTTCCTTCCCTGTATGCTGGGGCCCTCCTAAGACCAACAATAAGAATTTATACTCACGGGGCCCCGTATGCTTGGAAAATCCCAGGTTGTAGTCGATAATGACAAGGTTCATATTTTATGAGACATGGCGATCCATACTGATCGAAAAATCAATTTGAATAAGCCATATATCTTCATTAAAAATGAAACAGAAAGAACCTGCCAGTTTATTTTAATAGTGGTTCCTTCGAACTGAAACACCTATACGAAACTGTCCAAGTAAACAGACCTACAAGTCGAGAAGATGTAGGGAATGAGAACCACTACCGTGTCCGTTGCGTGGGAGCACTATGTGTGATAAATAACAAATTTAGAAAATCTCATCGATAAGATACCTAGAAAATTCAATATATCCGAACTGCACAAGGTTGTCATACATGGGACAGCCCAAACATATTGATGAGGTCATTTTCCATGATTTAAATTAAAAAAAGAACTTCATTGTCTCCTTTTGTCTATGTTATGGACCCAGGAACTTTACTTACCAATAGAAAACATAATCGCTTCTACACTGACTAGACAATAATAATAATATAATCGATATGTGAACCAGATTTTTTAAATTATAAATTCATTTTAATGATTAGCAGACATTGAACAGATACATTATTTAGGACTATTGCCCCATACTTTTATAAAAAAAAATCAGCTCACGAGTTGTAAAGTTGTTTTATTTATTAATATTTTTTTTTGGTATATAAAAAAATTAAATATATTTTATTGTATGGATAAATTAAATAACGTAAATTTTGTTCTTGCTTTGATGATTTTTACACCCCAATGTGTTTCAACTGCTTCACACAGACAGTTGCTTTGTAGACAATTTGTAGTGGTTCTTTTTTTTTTATCAAGCGCCGTGTCGGCCTTGCGATAGGCGAAGTGTCTGGCTAGCATGTACCTGCCGGCAAGCACGCACCACCGAAAAATCTGCTATCGTCTGTCCGCTGTGTTGCGTTCTCCGAGACACATTTCACACTTATAAAGGGTAAGTGGTTTATGCTTAATATTGAAAAAAAATCGATTATTTATTTCTTTAACAACTTTGAAGACTGAATCATAAAAATAAAAAAAAAAACAACAACTGTTGATGCAATAAATTATTTTGTTATCAAAAGATCATTTAAAACCCCACTCGACTAATCGAGTTGACATATTTCTATTGTGTGTGTATGTAAACATGCCTCTTGGGCATGTTAGCCGAAGAAGCTAATATTTGTAAATATTTTTTTATTTGCATTTTCTAACTAAAATACAACAAAACATGTCATGAAATAATTAATTACACGCATAAATTAAAGATTTCCAGCAACAGGTTTTCTTATGTTAATTTCATGTTAGTCGTTACTGGGTTACTGATTGTTACTGTTAGCGTTTGCCAACTGTTGATTGTGGAATAGGGGGTGGGGGTGCGGTCTAGAATGAAAAATAAATATCAAGCAGAAGTAAAAGACTTGCGATTGTTATCACCGTAGCATATGTTATTGAATGGACTGTTCGATCTCTCCCCCCCCCTTTTCCAGTGTCATTTACAAAATACACTAATCTCAGATAACACAAATCGAAGAGGATTATAGAACAGCTGTCTGTGATATAATGTGTAGAGGTTTTATTTACTGTCTAGATGTGTTCTTTTAAATATTTAATATTTTATTATTGTAGCATGCATATCAGTTTCTCTAACCACTACGGAGGCTAGTCTAATGTGTTGGTCTTTGCATGCTTAAAGCCATGAACAGTTTAAAATCTGTGTATTTAGCCATGGTTCGTATGCTTGTTTTATAACGTGACCTACTTTGCTGTATTGCGGGTTTTATTATTTTTTGTGTGGTTATTTATGGTTACATACTTGTATACTAATGACACTTTGTATAGCATGTTTGTAGTCATTATCTGTGACAGTCATTTGCATTTTTTTTTAAAAAGTTAGAAAATACATATACTGTCTAAATAATTGATCATTCTTTTTATCTGAGGTTAATAAATGGGCCATGAATAAAGTAATGCAATTAAAACAACCGTACTAATATAATGACAGACACTGGTTAATGTCTTACTCTCACTTCCAACTTCTTTCTCTCTCTCTCTCTCTCTCTCTCTCTCTCTCTCACTCACACATACACACTAATCAACCTAAACTACCTATCTATTATATCTATATACCTACCTATCATAGATCCAGTATCTTTCTGCCTATAAAGTGATTATGACAAGCGCTACCTACAGAATTTATTTTAGATTAGAATCTAGATAAAAGAAATGACTTTTTAATCTATGCTAGTATTCAATTTGATTGTTTTGAATTCTCTCCCCCCCCCCTTATTCCTTACTAAGAGTTAATCTTAATTCATTTTAATGTATTACAAATCATTAAATAACTTAACGTTTATTTCAAAAGGTTGTAAAAGACTTTGTTTAAGCAATGCTGTTTGCTGCATAGCATGCTTTATGGTTATGGGCAAACCACGGCCCTCTGGCCGATTCCGGGTCACCGGGCCGATTCCGGGTCACCGTACTGTTGAATATGACCCACGGCCCCGCCTCTAGTTTCAGAGTGAGGCACATCACTAGCCCAACTGTTATGACTTTTACATTTAATTTATTCCGTCTGTCAGCTGTTGGTCTTACCCTCCGGTCAAAATTACGAACTCTTATGTGGCCCACGACTCCGGAAAGTTTGCCCACCCTTACTTTAGCCTCTCGCTGGTGCCTCGGTTGTGCAGAGTTATGCATTTGACACATTTTTTGTAACGTGGAATAAAAAATATTAAATTCGTAGTAACTTCTTCACTCTACAAAAAAAAAGACATTGCCAGTGCCACGAACAAATAATTTTCCCTAACTATAAAACGTGTTCATTTAACATTTTTAGTGTAGCGTTATCGGTAATGGTGTCCTGCGCATATCTCTTCGTGTAACTCTATATGCCATTTGACCCGCTGACTGTTAAGTCTTAACGTGGCCTTACTTAAAACATAAAACTAAAAAAAAACAACAACTCTATATTTCATAACCACGTCCCCCATAGAACATGCTGAACCATGAACTGTCCACAATAGTACTTTATGTACAACTATATGTGTGTGATGAATTTAATCATTTGTACCGCAATGTTGTTATTTAGTCTTAACCTTTTTTTTTTACATTTTGTACAGGGACGACTTATGAATTTGAATAAATTATAATTGATCAAAATAAAAATTGAATAAAAATTCAAAGTATTTCGAGACCCCCCCCCCCCTTTTCCTGTCATGTTGTCAGTAGTATATAGTTAAGGCATGTAGTATTCCCCCCCCCCATTATCTTATGTAGTAGTTGTGCCCCAGTATATCATTTAGTTGAACCGTAGCCTTCGAATATTATTTCAAAGGCAGTTGGTAATCAATCCCCCCCCCCCTTTAAATAATTGCGTTATGCGTCTAGTTGTCTCCTCAGATGAGAGGCTAACAGTATCGAACGAGGACAGTTGGTCGGGATAGCTGATAAACCAGCGGTCGGCAAATTACCTGGGATGGGGGGGGGGTGTTAACCGCTATGCTTAGTGGGGGGGGGGTAACAATGAAATCTCATTCAGGGCCACCCAGAGAATCTCAGGGCCCCCTTACAAAGAAAGGCTTTCAACATGGGCCTCTATTAAACAAATCTACTGAAATCTTTGTGTGCATTTTTATTATTTTATTTCCAGCTCTCGTAGACTGCATTGAACGTATGTGTGAGGTGCATACAAAATAGTTTTAAATAATACCAATCATGAATACAGTGTGTGCTCCCCAGGGCTGGTCATATGTATATCGTCCATGGCAAGGCCATGATACAGTTTAGTTCAGCGAATATTATCAGCATGGCAGAGCCGAAGCTAGCTGTTGTGGCTCCTAGAGCGAGTTGCATTTTTGATGCCCTCTCCCCAATCTGAAAAGTGCGAAAACATTTAACAGCGCTTCTTCGGCGCCCTTTCCAAAACATTTAACAGCGCTTCTTCGGCGCCCTTTCCAAAACATTTAACAGCGCTTCTTCGGCGCCCTTTCCAAAACATTTAACAGCGCTTCTTCGGCGCCCTTTCCAAAACATTTAACAGCGCTTCTTCGGCGCCCTTTCCAAAACATTTAACAGCGCTTCTACGGCGCCCTTTCCAAAACATTTAACAGCGCTTCTTCGGCGCCCTTTCCAAAACATTTAACAGCGCTTCTTCGGCGCCCTTTCCAAAACATTTAACAGCGCTTCTTCGGCGCCCTTTCCAAATAGATGGCAATGGAGAATCGTTGAGTCAACGTTAAATATTCAGATTCTTTTTTTTTTAAATGAGTTTTTTTTCAAACATCACACGCTCTGGTTTCCTGTTCGTGCTGTAAGTGTAATGGGAGCACTCCCGAATAAAGGAGAAACTTACCTATATAAACATCATGCTATTATCTGAACATCACTGCACAATAGGAGAAGAAATGTTAAGAAAGTGGACGACATAATCAATGCTAGAAGATATATAGAAGCTGTGACTCCCGCCGCCTACAATGTAAACACTGTTTTACCACTCAGGTCACATGATTCAAATTGTGTGTTTTTTTAATTTAATCTATTCCTTATAGGATATAATTAGTATACTTCCAATGGACATGAACATGTTTCCGGTGAGATGTGCATTTATATATTTATATTTTAATTCCTAGTCCCATTAAGCAAAAAAACAAAATTATCCAGAGCTATAGATATATTCATTTCACCGCAATTTTCCCCTTAATAACTAATGATCACACACTGTCTCATTTGCCGAGAGCATCGCACGCTCTCGTATATTGTTTACAAATAGTCAAGTTCATTGTGTCATGACATACTTTCACTAATTCTATTTACACGATGGTCACTTGCACAAATGCCATTTCAATTAAGACGCATGCACACACAAAAAAGAAAACCTTGCACAGTTTGTCATTAAATTAAAAATAAAGTTATTTAAAGTTTGTTTTTGTTCTCTCTCTCTCTCTCTCTCAGTAATTGCGAGTTAATTTCTCCACCAGTGACCTTGTGATTTAGAGGGCTTCCGTGGAAGAGGGGGGGGGGGTGAATGCAACTCAACATTAAATCTGGGTCATTCTAGCTGACCGATAGTTGTCAGCGGTCATGTGCGGTCAAATTTGTGCTGACCGGTAGGCTCGAGGCCAGTAACACACACCACGTAGTAAACTCTCTTTCTCCACTCTCTCTCTCCCACACACACACTCTCCTCTCACTTTCATACACACACACCTGCATACATATGAAGTGTTTTAAGCCAGACTAGCCTAACCCAGATCTTGAGTTAGTCCAGTTTGGCTTTAAATAAGTGTTGCTTAAAAATGCTAATGTATCAAGCACTTGTGCGATGTGCTTGCCACACAACCCCCTCATAAGCCCGCGGCTACAGAAACATTTCATCTTCCTCGATGGGCCCCCCCCCCACGTCTAAGGGAACTTTTACTTACTTTATTAAATGGTGTGCTTGGAGCCGCAATAGCCTTACACGCTTCATATACACTCTACACACTAACACACACACACACGTATACAAGCACTGCCATCGTGTAAAACCAACGTCATAAGATTATCTCTCACATGCACACACACATGTACACTATACATGTATGAATGACTTGGAGGGATGTAAATATACCTCCGCCTATTCAAGTCAGTCATGTTGTTGTTTGTCAAAGTACATGTATTCGTCTGTGCGGCGGTACACATGCGTGTGAGATTTGGCAACCGACTCCACCTTTCTTTTCGTAACCAGAAAACACACACACACACACACACGGAACAAACAGTCATTGGTTATATTAACCATTGTGTGAATATAGTTATGCTCACTCCAAAAGCCTCACAAATGGATCGGAAAACTAGGGTGTGTGCTGATTAGGTCCCCCTCCTCGTATGGGCCACTGACGGGGGACCCTTATCGTGCCGCAACCCAATAAAATTGTAAAGTTTATTCACTTGCTACTTAAAGTCAAACAAAATTTGAGCCATCTTACTTCTCACAAGGTGTATTCCAGTTCTTAAATAAATGCTTTAGGTTAGTTTGCTAACAGTATCCCAAAGGGAGGCAATGTAAGCACTTATAAGGGGCCAATGGATACATAAACGTATCTCTTGGGTGGGGGGGGGGTTGGGTCAGAGGGGCTTCAGCTACTAAAAATGTATTAAGGGCGAAGATTAGCAGGCAGAGTGGTCTTGACAACCTATTGGCCTAGCGCCCGCCCATGCGCACCTGCATATAGCCCCCCCCCAGACGTACTTTTATATGACGCTGTTATCTCTCAATATTTATCAGTGTACGTCTCTCTAATATCAAGTCCAAACACTTTTTTCGCTGACTAGTTTGTGGCCACGTTTATTTTAAAAAACAAAATAAAACACAACAACAATCAGCGCTAAAAGATAATGAACGATCAGGTTTCACTAATGATCCACCAAGGCCGGGGTCGTAAATGTCATTTGACATTCTGTGGGGCGATGACATTAGGCCCAATATAGCTGGCGTGGGCATAGGTATGTTTAAAGGAGAAAATAGTCACGTGTTAAATGTTAAGCAAAAAATAAATAAATAAACACCCGCCATCGTATATATATATATATATATATATATATATATATATATATATATAAATATATATATATTGCTGGCTAATTTTAGCACTAAATAAAATGTGTCAGCTGCGTTATTGTTGTTGTAGTTTTTTAACTGAACGATTTACCCCCCCCCCCCGTATCATTCACTGATGTATCAGTGTGGACATAAAAGGTATTGCAGAATTGGTATTGCGGAATTTGAATGTTTCAGTTGTTGTCACTAGAAAGAAGAATACATTGAAGTGTGTTGGTAACATCCATCCCTTTTCAAAATCCGTTGGACTAGGCTCCCCCCCCCCCCCCCAATTTAACCCACACACTCCCCCTTTCCCCAGTATTGAAGACAAAATCATTGGGGGTGGGTGATAAAAACAAATTAGTCAATAAGTAATACACTGCAACAACACATGCCCCGCCCCCTTCCCACTCCATACAAACACAACACACCGCGAGGACAAGACATCGTCCAAATCGATGTTTGCTAAATGTCATACAGATGATATAATCTGAAACCCCGACCGGCCGTCGTGCGACCCCCCCCCCCTTTACCGTTGTACAGCTTGTTGAGTGCTGCTTTATTCCCCCCTCCCCCCCCCCCGTTATTGCAGCGGTTATTAAAATATTATATTCTTTCACCGGTTTACATTCTTGATATAAGATTTGCACCAGGGCTCGATTATATGACTCAATTTTTATGCATTGTTTACGCCCCTTTATACGTCATTCATATCGAGTAGTCGCCCTCCCCTTACCAAAACAAAAACTGAAATTATCAGCTGACCTGGGCTTACATTTTTTTTATAATTGTTATACATACATGCAGGGGCGCCGAGAGCCAACAAGGTCCCCAGAGCAGGACATCATTGCGGGCCCCTTAATATACGAGTCGTGAAAAAATTGACATGGTCGGGGCTGCCGGGCCCCCTTACAGATGCGGGCCCCCTGGCAATGACCCCCCCGAACCCCCCTCTCGGCGTGCCTGCATACATGACCAGAGGCGGATTTAAGGAGAGGCACACAGAGCGCCCAAATATTTGCGGGGCCCTCAGAGCCTAATTTTAATCCCTTAGATATGTCTCTTTTTCTAAAGGGGCCCAACATTTTCATATGTGCCCAGGGCCTCAACTGACATAAGTCCGCCCCTGTACGTGACTCACATGTTGAGTGGAAAATGTTTTTTTCTCCTTTCTCTCTTACATGTTACAAGCTGTTAGGTTTGTTACATGATTTTTTTTTTTACTAGTTGATTGATTGCTTTGAATGTTATGTTTTTGCTAACTTATACAGGTGTGATAATTGAAAGACACAAACATTCAAGGCCGTACCCAGGGGGGGGGGCTGCAGCCCCCCCCCCCCAATGTTATTGCTGATAGTAACTTAAAAAAAAATTGACAAATATTTGCCTTTAAAAACTTGGAACAGCCCCCCCCCCCCCAACAAAATCCTGGGTACAGTACTGCAAACATTCATATAATCCACTCCAATAGTTCAGGGAACAGCTCATGCTGCTGGCAATTTATTTGAGTGACACTGTCCTTATGTTGCCTTTTATTTTATTTATTTTTTTACTTTCACAGCAAATCAAAGCCGCATCCCTTACCACAATGAAGGTCATGGTCATTGGGGCCACAGGCCCATCAGGGTTGTTATTGATTTCCGAAGCCTTGTCCAGGGGATATGAGGTGGTTGCCCTGGTGAGGAGTCCAGAAAAGATGAACATAATGCATGAAAAACTGAAAGTAAGTGTGTTCACACTCTTTTGTTCATTGGATATAGTTTTTTAAGTCTTCTTAACCTCTTGAAGACCACATTTTGCTCACTTGTGATTGTTTATCATTTATATAGCTTCCCAAAAAAAAAATGGCAAAATTGGAGCTAAAATACTAACACCAACATCAAAAGACTAAATCAGAACAAAAAGATTGAATCACAATAACAAATAAATACTTCTAACATCTAGACACTTAACCACAACAAAATTAATACTGCCCATCACTTAGAGACTTGATAGCAAATTAAGATAGGCCCCTTAAGTAAAGTCTCCCTTATAAAGATTGTACTTTAGAGTTCATCTGTTTCTATTTGTGAAGTCCCTGTGAGGATGAGATGAATTCTCTTAGACCCTATAAACCACTAATGGGACTATTGTTTTATGATGCCCTTCTTTCATCCCCACCATAGCCAATAGTGCAATGGATATGGAGGCACCATGGGAGATACTGAAAGGACTTTAGGCATACCCTGAAATAATCGATTGAGATCGAACCAGGGACTGTCAGGTTGACGATCAAGTGGTTTACCACACGACCATCAATCTCCCCATATCTAAGTCCTGGTACTCACCAGGGTTTGAACTCAAGACCTTTCTTTTAGCAGTTGAGAGCTACCACACAGCCACAGCATCCATTAATGCCAATAACATTTTAAAAAAAAATTCAAACTGTTTTTCTTCTTTCTTAAACCCAGACATGCTAGTGTTCTTGTTGTCAGTACCCTTACTTTTCCCAGCTCATATCGAACAATTTGTATACAATAAAATGATTCTGGAGATCATGAGGGAAAAAAAATTGTGTAGTATTTAAACTCAGGCCCTTCAGTTTATAGTTTTTTATCACTGCAGTGTGGGTTTAGCAAGATAATGGTATTAATTCTCAACCTGACATGAAAATAACAAAAAAAAAAAAACTTCTTGTATCACTTGAGTAGAAGTAAAGCTATTGAACTCATCTGATTAGAGTTCAAGCTATTGAACTGTTATTCTTCTATTTCTAAGGTTGTTCAGGCTGATCTACTTAAAGCTGAGGAGATTGCAGAGAACCTGAAAGGGTGTGATGCTGTTCTGTCTGCTGTTGGCGGGCGTGCTGGAATAATGACTCCTTGTGATGTTTATTCCAAATGTGGTGAAGCCGTGGTCAAAGCCATGAGGGACACAGGAGTCAAGAGGTTCATAGCCATCACAGCCTGGGGCACTAAAGGTCAGTTTTATGTATCATAAGAAAACAGCTGTGACTTAACTAGGCATAGACTGAGGGGGGGGGGGAAGCGTCTTCCCCAGGTGACAGTCAGAGTTGGTATTTTCTCAGCAGAAGTACATCTTGGTACATGAATGGGGTGGCATTTTCTCAGCAGAAGTACATCTTGGTACAGGAATGGGGTGGCATTTTCTCAGCAGAAGTACATCTTGATACATGAATGGGGTGGCATTTTCTCAGCAGAAGTACATCTTGGTACATGAATGGGGTGGCATTTTCTCAGCAGAAGTACATCTTGGTACATGAATGGGGTGGCATTTTCTCAGCAGAAGTACATCTTGGTACAGGAATGGGGTGGCATTTTCTTAGCAGAAGTACATCTTGGCACAGGAATGGGGTAGCATTTTCTCAGCAGAAGTACATCTTGGTACATGAATGGGGTGGCATTTTCTCAGCAGAAGTACATCTTGGTACAGGAATGGGGTGGCATTTTCTCAGCAGAAGTACAATCTGGTACAGGAATGGGGGTGGCATTTTTTTAGAGTCTGCCCTAGGCTTCACTAACACTATTTACAAATATTTTTATTGGGTACTTTTGAAAATGATGTTTTTTTTTTTACATTTCATATTTTATACCTAAGAAAAATACTTTTAAAAAGATGAAAATATTACTCAGCATCATTTAATTATTTGTTACCTTGTTTTCAGAAGCAGTTTTGTGTGTGTGTGTGTTCTCTTCCATTTGTTGAAAATAAATTTCCAAGTGCTTTTTCATTAGCATTATTTTTATTTAAGGAATATTTAATTTTTGCACTTTAATACTTTAAATTAATTGATATTTTTGTTTTCTTATGCCCACTTGTATAATTTATTAACAGTTTCTTGAAATGATACTTTTAATTCTATATTCTATTTTTTTTTATAAATGTAAATAATGTATTATGAGTTAATTTTAGTTTACGTATTCTAATTGGCTCGTGGATTTATAATTGATTTAGAGCTGATTAAATAAATAACAACACATCTTACACCTACTAATTGTTTGTGTTGATTTCACTTTTCACTAGATGATCCAGACTTACCCTTTGTTTGGAAATGGGTTCTCAAACCATCATTTTTGAGGAACATTGTGAAAGATATGGAAGTGTTTGAAGACTTTCTTCAGAAAGAATGTGGTGATATAAACTATACAGTAGTTAAACCACCCAGACTAACAAATGAACCCTCAACAGGTAAAGTGTTTCATGTACTTTTACTTATAATATTATGCTCATTAGTTCAACAAAATACTTCATCAAATTACTCCACTTAGCAAACGAATTAATAAAACTATTTAAAATGTTTCCATCCAAGGTGAGAAAATTATTACAAAAGAAGGTCAGTGTATATCCAATGTGGCAGGTGCTATCAGTAGACAGGATGTTGCCAGATTTATGCTCGACATTATAAACGGCCAAGAATATTTCAAGAAAATGGTGTCTGTGGCAGTCTCAAGTGAAAAGAAGTAAATCAAGATTTTGTCGTTTTTTTTTTAACATCATTTAGGAAAAAAAGCTCTCCCTGAGCAAGAAATAACAACAATTTGTTCATTTCTCAGAAACATGGGTAAATTTAATTGAATGGTATTTTTATTGATATTTCAGGAAACCGATCAATTAGAGGGGGGTAAGCAAAAAAAAAACAACCTAAAACTCATATTTTTTCTGATTAAATTATCATGGCTGCTAAAAAAAAAAATTTTTTTTTTAAATATTGCTTTATGGTTTTATGAAAAAACAAAATTGAGGATAGCATTGTCTTTTTATTTTTTTTATTTTCGCCATTTATGTCACATTTTTTATGATAAGAAGATGTTTTTGTAACTTTGTGACATATTAATAGAAGTAGTCTAACTAGACAGAGAGGTTTGGTTTAAAAATAAAAAAAATGGAACTGCTCACCAGTTTTGGCTGAAACTGGGCAAGAAATTGTATTATTCAGAAAAAAATACTCATCTTTGCAATCAGCTCTAATTTTTCAGTTTTTTTTTGGAGAAAGAGGGCATTTTATTTTTATAAAAGTTTGCTATTGTAATTTTTAAAATAGGAATCAGTTGTACATTGCTGTAGGGAACTTTTGATTTTTTTTTTTTGTGTTTTCATGTTTCGAATAATTTTGTGCAAATACACATCTCCACAGTTTCACATATATAACGGCTGAATGTGCCTTGTATATTTTATTTCCTTTTATTTTTTATAAAACAAAAAAAAACAACTCTCCCTACAAGATGTTTATCTATTGCAGGCTAATTCTCCAATTCTCATTAGATAAATGTTTTACCAGTCTTAAAATTAACTTCGTCAATTTACAAAAAAATTGATATTGCATTTATTCTTGTTGTGCTCTTTATATGTTTTTATTTGAATTGTAACTTAGATATGATTCATATTTAAAGGAAGTTTTGTCCAGTTGTTGTTTTTATTTTTTTATTCCAAAAAATGTTGTCTACATCTGTATGTCTATTCAGGGTTTTATTATTGACTGCAATGAATTTATTAAATAGATGAAAACTTGTTAGCTTTAAATATAAATCAATTCCTGTAATTTTTTAATTATTTTATCTACTGGTATACTGGCACAGATGCAACATAACATTACAGTTCTAAAAAAAAAATCATAGTTCATATTTGTATAAATGAAATAGGTCAAGCAAAAAAACGAACAAATTTTACTTTAAAACTCACAGTAAAATTCATGTTTTTTTTATGTAAAATGATGAAAATAAATTTTTCAGTTGAAAGTAACTTTAAAAGCTTTCCTGTTTCAGCATTTAATACCATGTGGGACATTATCTTAAGTTTGCTTTGAATGTTTTGTATTGTACATACAGGAGTTCAATTAAAAAAAAAATTGCATATGAACCTGGCATGGTAATCAATAGACACTTATTTAAAAATAAATTATGTTACACAATTTTGTTGTTTCTTTCACCCTTTGTTTTAAAAAAAAAAAAACTTTAAAAACTTTTTCCTTACATCTATTTTCATAATTACACGCTAATTTTAATACTCTTCTGTTGAAAAAAAAATACTAAGGAATATTTCATATGAAGACAAATTAATTTCAAATTGACCCAAATTTTTTTCGATATAAAAAAAAAAAGACTTGGTTCAGATTTTTCTTTGTAAAAAAAGTTTAATATCGCCATCAGAAATGAAGCTGGTTATTGATGTTTACATTTTTAATTCTACTTCATTTGCATTCAAATGAAAATCAAAGTATTTCATGGGAGTTATATGCTCAAGCAAAATGTCTTTTTTATTACTTTATTTAATACAATTTAAGCATGTTTTTTTTTTTATCATTGAAAAGAGTTTTCATGTGAAAATATACCATGCGATCACTTTTTAAAATTTTATTGACCCTAGTTGATATATAAACTCAGCTATAATAAAGCTCAGCACAACATACTAAAAATCTGTTTATATAGATTGATTTAAAGTCTTAGCACTTGCACCATTGCAAACAAGAAATCTATTCAAAGACAGCATACCTTGAAGTAACTAAAAAAAAAAAAAGAAACTACAAGTTTAAATTAGTTTCTGGCAAAAAAAAAAAAATCTTAGTTCACAACAGCAATATCGGGTATCTAAAGCAAATTAAAGATAAAAAAAAAAAGTACAATGATAATAAAATTTCAGTCTTAGTCTTTCATTACACATCATCTTATTATTAATGATAAAAAAGAAAGTGAAAAAAAGAAAAAATATAGAAGTGGTTCCAATATGTTTTAAGGTCACGAAGCCATTTTCCATCAAGAATATTTTTATTTTAACTTTTCCCTGAAAATTCATTGCGGAGTGTCTAGGCCTTGTTAGTGCATACAGGGCATAAAATTATGAAGTCATTGTGGTACAAAGAAGACTCACAAAATATTATCTGGTGTGATCTATTGTTATATTTTTCAATAAGACTTTATGGTAATCTGATTGTTCCTGGATTTCTCCCCCCCCCGCCCCCCCCCCCCCGCCAAAAAAAATGAATGGCATTAGTCGAACCTGGTCAGTTAGTGGCGAGCTTCAGAAAAAGATGACCAATAGAAACATGAGGTCATAATTATTCCTTTTTTTTTTTGTCTGGGGATTTTCAAGAGGTGAAAATAATGAGACAGGAGGAGGTTATATCGAGTAGAAGTGGAAGGAGTAGGCCTACATTTTTAGCTAGCTGAAGGCCTAATATGATGAATGCAGCCATTACATTGCTGCCCGCGAAAGGAGGTCTATTATCGTAGCACTTGTCATAGGATCCAACAAGCCTTGGGGGTGCCCAACTCTTTCCTAATTTATTATTATTAATTTTTTTTTTGGTAGGAGAGGGCCAAACTTGGCCCACGGGCATTAGTTTGCACATGGTTGGTTACACCAGAATATAAAAATAATATTGCAGATAGATGAGCTAGATATTTGCTTAGTGAGATTTCTTTTTAGGATTTCCAGAGTAAGAACTAATATCACAAACTACAAAAAGGGTATTTGAAAAAATAATAGAAAAAAAAAAGTGTAGGTTTGTTTGCAGGGTTGATTTGACCAATTGCTCCAAATTGGGTCCCGCGCCTGGCAGGGGCCCTGCAATATACATTTATATAAATAGTTGTTATTTGTTTTAAATAGAAGAGTGACTTAGTAAGCATCCATTAATAAATTGGGCCCCGCAATTTTTAAAACTAACTTTTTTTCTAAGATATATATCTATTTTTTAATTTTGCAATACATTTTAATCTTATTATGTCTAATTACTTAAGTGTGCAGCCAACCCCTTTTAACCCTAACAAAGCTTAAAACAAGCAATTTTGTTTACATTTTTTTAAACGCTGCCGATAGAAAAGATAGAGACACTGTGTGTACATTCACGCCGGCTCGATGTAGTATTATTGATACAAGGGAAGTAGCCCATTTATTAGTGCCATTCGTCATTGACACGGTTATATCCCTTAAATGAGTTATGATAATTCTTTTGACTCGTATTTGTTAACAATAAATATTTATTAAATGCAAAATTAAATATTGAATCATGCATTGTCGTGAAGCAAGAAATTTATTCAAAATTTCAGGAAAAATCTATCACTAAAAAGTGCCTAAAAATCGATTAATTTTTACCAAAGAAATACTTAAAAGATTAAATAAACAAGTTTCGAGTTGAGAAAACGCTTAGAAAAAAAAAAAAGGTATAGATGTAAAAAAAGTTATGGTAAATTTTGATTACAGTTCGGCTACAACTCGCAAGTGAATAATAAATATATGGACAAGATGAGTGTGTGAACATAAAAACTTATTTAGATTTTTTAAATGTAAAAAATAAATTCTATGGTATAAGTTCTGGAAATGAGATTCTGAAGGAAGATAGGAAGCATACAATGTTTATTACTACAAAAAGAGAATGGTTTATCCTTCTTCATACTAACCCACCTCAAAACATGATTTTAGCTACAAGTTTGTATAGTGATGAAAAAAAATTCTTATCACACAATTTGTTTATGTGAGACAAACAACATTCATTGAACATTCATATTTATTTTTTTAGTGCAGTTACTTGATTTTTTAAAAGCCGAAATTAGTTTGTGCGTGCTGGAGATTATGTTGAGGGATGAACTTAGAGTTGGTTGAAAAAAAATTGTCACTATCGAAATGCCATTTAGGTCGCACGAGTCGCACTCTTGAATGCGTGCGAATAGATATTATTGCCAGGTTGAGTCAGCTCACAATTACACCAACATACTGTTCCTTTTAAATACTTCATTCAACAAAAATTCATCACTAAAATCTAAAAAAATATTTTAATATTTAAAAAATCATTGATATAAGTTCTTAAGTTAATACTTTTCAGCATTCAATTTAAGTGTATGTGTATCATATACCTTTAATATAACCTTGCTAAATTATCTGGCACAGCCGTTTTTTAGTAAATAGAAACTTTACATAGTCAAGTAAGTAAATAGACT
>JAGDYQ010000018.1:8931099-8949026 GCA_021962125.1 Bulinus truncatus | reverse complement strand
TGGAAGGAATAAGTATTTTTTGAAGCAACTGAACGGTGCACCATATATAAACAATATACAATAAACATCTGCGCACTTTGTTGTGATGTGCGCTGTGCGTTCAGCGAGTTGTGCATACGCACTCGGCTTATATTGAACGCAAGTAGAGCAGACACCGTTCAATTCAGTTGTTTTTTTGGGTCCCTAGGCAGATTTTGAGGATAATTTTCGGCCCTAGGCAGGGATTACCTGGCATATTTGGGGAGGGGAGGGGTCCTAGAAAGGCTTTAGGTGGTATTAAGGGACCCTAGACAGGATTTGTGTGATATTTGGTAGCTCTGGGCTCGGTCAGTTCAGTGATTCTGACAGTAAATATTTGATAGGAATGAGTACCTGCAAAAATGGCCTTTTTGACAGTAGGTAATGTGCAGGGTAGGTGTTATTTGCCGGGAAAGGGCGATTATCGTCCCATAGCAGCCTTTCCCTCAAGTATCGATTATTTATTTATTTATCTAAAAAAGGGGGATAAATAAATCCGGTTTTTTATAATTCTCAAAAATCATGAAAGCACACATTTATTTCTGAATGCATATTAAATTCATTAGTAAAAGTATTGCATACAAAAAAAAAATGCATGAAAAGACAGGGGTGTAATTTGGGAGGAATGGGAGGGGGGCAGTGAGGCAAGTGTTTTAAAAGAAAAAAACCGCTTGAAACACATTATTAAGAAAAAACCGCTTGAAACACATTAATAGCCAAGAAAAAGCCAAAACACATTATTAAGAAAATCCGCCAAAAACCCGCCAGACAAGTAAATTTAAAAAGAAATGTCAAAATTTTACTCCCATTTTTAAACTGTATGTGTTATTTTATTTATTTATTTATTTTTTTTTTGTATTTACATTCTTATAAAAATTGTTGACGAATAAACAGCCAAAAATGGTGGTGTGGGCCCACCAACCAACCAAACTTTCCCCCTCCTTAAGTAGTATCCGAAAAAATACGCCCCTGGCACGGGGGGGGGGGAGTGAGGGGGGCTATCCATAAGAATGTATCTATAATAGTTAACTCAAGAGAAATATTTACAAATGGATAAAAAGAAAATATTTGAGTTGACGACGGCAGACATACACAGCAGTAAAATATCGGGATAATAGTACAGACTGTACAGTGCTTTGGGTATGGGGGTGTGGGTGTGTGTGTGTGGGGGTAATATCTCTTTTTAAAAAAAAAAACTGTTATTAAATGATATAAGTTGCACGAACACAGATGCAAATGCATTAAATATCACTGCTCCGATGTGTACAACTGTACATGCACTCTTTTTTACCCCCCCCCCCCCCATCCACACTTTACCGATCCCAAAATGGTCAGTCATTTGATTAAAAAAAAATGAAAAAATTTCTTCCGTAGCCTACCTTACAGCGGAAATGGGCCATTTTGTTTGTTTTACAAAATGACATAGATCAGTTTATTTGTTTAGTTTCAGCTCAATAAGTCACTGTTATTTACTTCGTGCATTTAATTTATACCATGTATCACGTAGTCTGACACAGTCAAACACTGAACAAAAAATACTCTCTGGAAATTCCAATACCATTTATTTTAGAAAATGTACTGAAGTCAATGGTACTATACGAATCAACTAAGTCGATATATATGTATATATATATATATATATATATATATATATATATATATATATATATATATATGCCATACATACATACAAACAGACATTCAGGTTGGTTTATTGGTAGCTATAAAACTTTAATGAAGGTGGCCATATGTAATCAATGATGGTATCGCAAAATATAGTTCACTCATCTTGTATTTTTTTTACTGTTATTCCTTTTATTCCTTTAATTTTCTGCATTGGTTATGCTTGTATGTATAACAGAAAGGATAACGCAAACATATATTCGAGTCTTCTTGTAGGGTGAGTTCAATTGAGTTGGAGGAGGGAGGGGGGTGCATGACCAATTACACCGATAACATTCGTGAAATAAAACCTCACCCTTGACAGCAATACACGGCCAATTTGGCATTGGTATATGTTTCTTTGGACTTTAAACAATCACTAAATATTTATAAAAATAATCAAATAGATCTTTTTTAACAAATTGATTTTATTCACATAAGTTAGATAAAAAACAAATAACAAACAAGACTTGTAAGGATTTTAAAGAATATTACATTTTATAGAATATTACAGTGTAAAGAATATTACATTGTATAGAATATTACAGTGTAAAGAATATTACATTTTAACGCATATTTCACAAAACTGTACCGATTTCGTCTTGATTTTTCTTTTTTTAGCTTATTCTGAAGAGGGTTCGGATTTTTTTTTTAAATAAGAAATTTTTTGTGCATTTAATTCCAACATAATTTAAACTAGATCGCTCTTAATGCCCAAAATTTAAATATCACATTCAAATTAATTTGTTTAAGGTATTTGATACAAATACCATTGTTTGGTTTTAGAAATCCGCATTCTTCTGATGAGTTCATTCTGCTGCGATTATTTTTCAAAATGGCTAATGAAAATGTCATGTACATTAATTTTAATAGTTTATGCATGAAGAGATAAAATAAAATCACAACTACGATATGTCAATGACGGATTTAGGTCGGTTGAGGCCCCAGGCCTAAAATAAAAGATGGGTCCCTAAAATAAAAGAAGGGCGCCTTGCAAGATACAAATTGTTTCTCTGATGGGCCCTCTCAGAAGTCGGTGCTCTTGGAGCGTGCTGGTCAGGTCCGTAGCCAGGTCAAAGTTAGCAGGGGGGCACCAATACCCAGCAAGGGGGCACCTTTACTTTTTCTTTATTTTTTCCTCTTTTCCTTCTTTTTTTAAGCGGGGGGGGGGGGGTTACGGGGCTGGTGCTGGTGCACCCCCATCTAAATCCGCCACTGCTCGACGTTGACGAAAGAACAAGTTTTACATCAATCCGTTTATTTATTATAAAATTCAGTCTAAAGTCTCATGAAAACGTCTTTCTCCTCTTTAAAATATTCAGAACATAAATTTGGCCATATTGTAGAAATACAGCTCATTTCCCAAAATTTTAAAATATTTGTCCGTGGTTTGGTCCGTGATTGAGTTTTTAGTAAAAAAAAATCACATTATTCAATCGTTAAAAGATTTAGAAAATCATGAATAGAAATTGCGGCAAACAGTACACTCGTCAAATCATCACAATATATCAGTTGAACTTTATCACCAAATCTTCAGACTCACCAGGACATACAACCAAAAAGAAAAGTAAAAATAAAAAAACTACGCTATTTGAATAATTTAATGTATATATTCATGTATACAATAATATAAACAGACTACGAGAAAGGAAAGTTGAGATAAATTTATAAA
Organism: Bulinus truncatus; assembly: GCA_021962125.1. NCBI lineage: Eukaryota > Metazoa > Mollusca > Gastropoda > Planorbidae > Bulinus > Bulinus truncatus. The sequence goes on along the minus strand of JAGDYQ010000018.1, from coordinate 8,945,674 downwards.
GAGTAAAAGAAAGAAGAAAAAAGATATCCAAGTGCAAAGAAAGAGAAATGTACATTTCAATGCATTAAACAATAACTTGTTCAATTTAACAAAAATAAAATTATGATTGAACCGCCACTCTAATAAAGAGGAAAAATTTAACTTTAAGTACAAAAATCCATCTTGATTTATCTTTAGTGCAATATTGTTTATGTTAGCTATTTTACTACTAATCGATGTATGTTCAATCAGATGAGTGTATGACCAAACCTCTAGCAGACTAATCTTCATGGTCCAAATCCCCAGCGAACAATTAATATATATATATATATATATATATATATATATATATATATATATATATATATCAGTTACGTGTTTTTTCTACCCGTTTTCTCCACTGGAAATTTCTGTTCCTTTATTTATTTCCATTATTTATTTGGGGAAAGTTTTATAATCGATTTTTGTGGCAATTTTTAAGTTATACATTTTCTTGAAATTTTTGATTTTGCATGCATGTTCTTGCTCTATGACAATGCATGATTCAATAATCAATTTTGCAGTGAATTGATTTTTTTTAAACAAAAGTGAGTCAAATATTTTTCTCTTTAAACGAATTAAGGGATGTAATCGTGTTTAGATATGATAAACCTCTAATAAATGGGCTACTTCCCTTTCAATACTAATTTTAAGATCAATGCTAGCACGCGATTATCGCGTTAAGGCAATACACACGCGTGCTACTTTGTATGCCTCTCGCTCTATCTTCTTTAAAAATGTAAACAAAACTGCTTGTTTTAAGCTTTACTAGGGTTAAATGGGAGTTATGTGCACACTTACTTCATTAAACATGATAAGATTAAAAATTTACTGCAAAATTAAAAAAAAATATTTAGAAAACGTTTTAAAAACTCATTTTTTATCGTGTCTTGTCTTAAGCGTCGAGGCAGACAGCTGGTCACTTGGTGAAGGGCAGTGGAAGAACTGGAGAAAATAAGAAAGACCGTGAACATTGGAGGAATCCTTGTTTGTCCAATCGGCAAATTGGATTATCCGGCTTAATGAGGCAAAAAGGCATGCCAGAAAACATAATAATATATTTTTTTATTTTAACCATACATTTATGATTGCTCCCCCCTCTCCTTTTTTGTATTATAAATCCTCATTGTATTGCAAATTACTATATTTTAGCTCAGGCTAAATAATTATTGATACTTACAAGAGGCTAAAGCCGGACATTCGGAAGTTTACTGAGTTTTAGTTTTTGTATAAGCCAGATTCTCATTGATTGATTTAAAACCACGCCGTTTTAAGATGTGTATGTGTGTGAGAGTATATATATATATATATATATATATATATATATATATATATATATATATATATATATATAAAACCACCCACGCAAGATTATAAATAACTATTTTATGTCAGAGTCCAAAAGTACTTTAATCCATCGCTTTGTATTCCCGTCTCTAAATATTTTAAAATCAAATGATGCTTCATATATTAAAAAAAATTATTAGCTCCCTTTTAACATGATCTCCCTTTGTTTTGTATCACCACGATGGGGGAGTTGCACAATCCAGTTTTCTTTTCAAATGTCGAAACGTCACAGCTGAGCACATTACAATATGTTTCCAGGATCATTTCTAATAAATACATAAAGAAAGCGTGTGCGTCATGAAGAAAAAAAAAACATTGTTTTTGATTTTTAAATTGTCAATGTAGTAATCATGATGTCAGTGGACATTAGTGATGCCATTTCCAGTTGGTGGCAAGACAGGGAACGTCGTAGCGGGGAAAGAAAAACAACAAAAATAAATAAATAAATACAGCTAAAGATTATGATCGTTGTTGTTGTCTGCTTTCATTTTTTTTTACTTGAGTACTCCGCCCTTGTTTCCGGTATGAGTTATCTCGATTTGTATTGCCACGTCAGTGCATTTGGGCTTGATCTCTGAAATCATATAATAATCTTAATTTAATCTATCTATCTATCTATCTATCTATCTATCTATCTATCTATCTATCTATCTATCTATCTATCTATCTATCTATCTATCTATCTATCTATCTATCTATCTATCTATCTTATTGTCTTTCTGTTTGTCTATCCGCCTGTCTGTCTGTCTATCTGTATGTCTGTCTGTCTGTCTTATCAGTAAGAGTAATTAAAGACATTATACTAAGTTTAACTGCTGTTTAAAATAAGAAATTGGACCCTCTTTAGTGGTAGATGCCATTTTGTTTAAAACAAATGCCATTTTGTTCAAAACAATCACCATTATTATTTGCAATCTGATATTAATAGCATAAAAAATATCTTCTATTGTGAAACCAGTATTACTTAATATAGTAACATCTTTCTACTTCGGTCAGGCTATTTTTAAAATAACGTGTTTTGAAAAATAAACTATACTTAGATTTGAAACAAAAAAAATTGAAAAACCTATCTGGTTTCATCGAGGCAAAAATATAAACTCCAATACGACCAATGACGATATTTCTATATGTGTCGATGTGATTAGGATTGGGTACCATGACTCTCACACATACACGCTAATGCCAAACGTTTAATCTGACTCGCACGTACACACGCGCACACGCACACACGCAAATACACACACAGACATAAATAAAATAATCACACCAAGCACTCTGCGTGAATGAATCTATAAAAAAACGTATTCTACTAATGTCAACAAAAACATAAATTGAACAATGGCCAGATTGTGTGCACGCGCTGATGCGGCAGTGCCGGCCCCATCGTTGTATGGCGCCCTTGCCTAGTAGAGATTCAAGCAGTGCCGAACCTAGGTATTTGGGGGCCCATGGGGGCTTGGCCTCTTTGGGGGCTCCTGCATTTTGAGATTCGACACCATGACATGAGATAATGTACTTAATATTTAATGTAAAAAATTTTGTTGGGGGCCCTCCTCAAGCTGGGGACTTTCGAATTTGGATCCCCCTCCCCCCACCTTAGGTACGCCTCTGGATTCAAGAATAAATATCAGGGGAGAGAGAAAAAACAAACTAACATTATCCCAAAATGCTCGTTTCATCCGGGTAACTGCCCAAGTCCCCCATTATATGTAGATATAAGATAGACTTTTTTTAACGAAGTGGCTATTCGGCCCCTGGTCCCAAATAAAGTCCGATCGATATTCGGCCCCTGGTCCCAATAAAGTACGATCGATATTCGGACCCTGGTCCCAATAAAGTACGATCGATATTCGGACCCTGGTCCCAATAAAGTCCGATCGCTATTCGGACCCGCAGATCTATTCATAGATTCTTAGTAATCGAAAAACTAATCTTATCATGTTAACAATTTGCTTACTAACTTTAAAAAAAAAGTGTTGTGGTGCTTATAACTTAACGATTAAATCATACAGTTCAAACATTTATCATAAAATGATAAAAAAAAAACAATAATAAATATTATATATATCTAAGTTAAGTGCATATTTGCAACGGGTCCGAAAAAACAATCGGACTTTATTGGGACCCGGCTCCGAACAGCCGATGCCTTTATTTAATTACCTGGATTATTTTGTTTTTCAGAAGTTTTGTAAGGTCCGGCCTCGTTAAAATCTTCTTTTTCAGCCACCAGGTCTGTTGTGGTTGTTTCTTGCTCAGTTCGGACCTGGAGGATGGAGACATAAAACCAACAGGTATTCCTTACAAAAAAACCTTTGCAGTAGTGTTAAACCGTTTCAACTGTTTATGGGGTACTAAGACCAGGCACGCCGAGAGGGGGCGGGGTCAGGGGGTCTTTACCAGGAGGCCCGCATCTGTAAGGGGGTCCAGCCGCCCCAACCATGTCCATTTTTACACGACACATTGTTTATTAAGGGGCCCTCAATGATGTCCTGCCCTGGGGCCCTTGTTGGCTCTCGGCGCCCCTGACTAAGACCGAGAATGTGATATTATGGGTGCACTAGGCAATAATTCTTTTCGGGGGCCATTTTTATTTTCAGATTCGATTGCATTTAAATTGGGCCATTTGCCAGAGTGGGGCCTAGAAGGTCGCATAGCTTATTAGTTTATTTATCTATAAGAACGACGATGCAAGTAATTATAGAATGAAAAAAAAAAACAAATGTTTTTATTTGGATGTATGTGTGCAGGCACATAATATAAAGAAAAGGTAGCCGAAGACAATTATTTTTTTTTGGGGAGTTTTCAATTAAATTAAAGGAAAAGACGTCGGCGGCGTAAAGAGAACACTCTAAAACAGTGGTTCTAAAAGTGTGGGTCGCGACCCATTGATTAGTAGCGAGCAAAAATTTTCCGGGGGGGGGGGCAAATAACAACTTTATGACATTTTTTTTAAATGTAGGGGGGGAGCAAATGCCCCACTCTTATATGACACTTTTCAAAATGTAGGAGGGGGGCAAATACCCCCTTGCCCCCCCCCCCCATTAATACGCCCATGATAGCAAGCTGATTTGAAGTTGGTCGACAAAAAAAAATTGAGGATATACACAATTAGATTTAGCTTTTTCTTCTTTGAAGTCTTATATATATATATATATATATATATATATATATATATATATATATATATATATATATATATATATATTTGTTATATTCTCTCACAGTTCAATAACTGAACGCACAGGCATGGGTTCCATACAAGAGCATTTAATGATTGTAAACAAAGACAACAATCATGGCCACTGTTCTTGCCGGCTTCGTTATTCTCTCTAACTGTCTCTCTCTCTCTCTGCTGTTCTACGTCATCGCTGCAGCCCGTCATGGCGTTCAGTTAAAATTCCATACAAGAAAGTCGCGACAATCAAAAAATGTTTCTAATTATATTACTAGTCGCAAAAGTTTGAGATCCACTGCTTTAAACTCAAACCCATTGGGGTGTTTACTCAATCAAAGTTAAAACGGAGTACTGGGACTTGAGGAATTTGTGAGCAGACGGCAATTTTGACACAAAAAAACTAGGTTCCAGTGAATATACCAATGGGGCAGTGAATTATACAGCGAGTTATAACGTGAGTCACATGATTCAAATCTCTGAGGGAAACTTTGGAAAGACTCATTTCTAGCTAGCGAAATGGCACGTACTAATCTATCTATCTATCTATCTATCTATCTATCTATCTATCTATCTATCTATCTATCTATCTATCTATCTATCTATCTATCTATCTATCTATCTATCTATCTATCTATCTATCTATCTATCTATCTATCTATCTATCTATCTATCTATCTATCTATCTATCTATCTATCTATTTAATATTTATAAGCATAATTGTATATGTAATAACCAGAGCAAGTAATGGGTCACTGAGCTAGACCCATGACTCATATGACCCATCAAGTTCTTGACCCAGACCCATCATGACCCATGACCCATTGAATGTTGTTATTTTCAAGATGGCGGCCGTCGCCATAGAAACCATTTTGAAATAAAAAAGAAATAAAAAAAATCGCGCGACGACGGGTTTTTTTTAGGGTCGGGCGGAGACTAAGGATGGGTCGTGGGTCAGGGAACGTTGACCCATGACCCATGTGACCCATCCAATTTTGCGATCCATTTGACCCATTGACCCATGACCCATTGACCCATTACTTGCTCTGGTATTAACAATGAATCAATCAAGTTATCAATCTATCTATATATATTAATCTTTTTTTTCTGTCTATCTGTTTGATGGACATCCTTTTAAAGAAAAGTTTGAACCAATACGACAATATGATGCTCTACACTTGCTACACTGCAGGCAGTAGAATTCATTGGAATGTTTATACTAGTCTGACGTGTTTCCTGTAATTTCATGCCATTGGGATATTTTTTTTTTAAATATAGTTTCTTGTAAGGTTTTTTTAAAATTTTATATAGATATCTCGGTAAATAGAAATAACGTGATATAGATTGAAAAAAAAAAACAAACATATAGACAGATAGATAGATAGATAGATATATAGAATGTTGTGTTGCATTTGTGTGTCATGCATGAAATATATATATATATGAATCATGAAGGTGACTGTTTAAGTCATTCGATTGGTTGCTAAAAAAAAATAAGATACATTAGCCTTTCATCGTAATATAACTTATTGACTCAGATTTCCATCTCTGACGCTGTTCTTAGGGCGAACGGAGTCAATAAATAACGGAAATGAAATATTACTTAATTCTAGAAGACACGGTTGGACCCACCCACCCCTCGCCACCCCTTACAATAACAACATCACGGGGAGTAATGTCAACAGTGGACTGTCTCTGAGATTGATCAATCAATTAATGGGTGGTGAGGGGGGGGGGAGGATTGGGAGCTAGACGTGGGGGGGGGGGCGTGGAGGTGGGGAGTGTGCTAGATAGGACAATGTATCATCATCTTCCATTCTTTCAATTTAAGTGTTGAATGTAAATGAACTAAAGACGATGCGGGGGGGGGGGGAAGGGGCTGCGAGAGAGAAGGACAGAGAGAGAGAGAGAGAGAGAGAGAGAGAGAGAGGGAGGGAGGGAGAGAGAGATGGGAAATAATGATAGAATGAAAGAAATAGAAAGGAATAAAAAAAATAGATAAATATAATAGAAAGATAAGAGGCAGAGAAAGAGAGAGAAAGAGAGAGGTAGAGAGAGAGTTTGTGTGTGTGTGTGAGAGAGAGAGAGAGAGAACATAACAGCCAAACGCCACACTAATGTTGTTACATACAGGGCATTGGCCAGAGTGCCTGACAAGTAGTATCAGGGCCACGTGAAATAGATACTGATATTAAAACTTATGGTTTTATAATAATTGCAAGGGGATTGAAGTTCCGCATTTGGCCTTTCTTCAGTCCGCCAGTTACGATTGATATCAAGGACTGATACTGTTGTTGTGTTGGAAATACGTTATTAAGTTTTTGGAGGCCCTAAGTTAAGTAAAGATCCCTTAGCCCTAACGAGCCATCGGGGCAGAAGAAGTGTAGAATTCATCTGTTTCTATAACCTCGGCATATGGAGGGATTGCGTGGTTAGCCACAAGCTCAACCGCATTTACTTCCCCAACTTAAGTCAGGTACCCAATTTAAAGTGTGGGTGGAGTTGTGGGACGACTTTGAAACAAATTGCACCTGGAAAAAATTCCCATGGCTCTCACCGAGTCTCGAACCCAGGACTCTCAGGCCGACAGTCGAGTATCTACACCACCCGGCCATCCGTCCCACTTTTGGGGGCCCTAAGCTAAGGTATATTTTTGGTAACATTTGGCTAAGGTGATTTGGGGCTCTATGCTAAAGTACATTTGGGGGGCCCAAAGCTAAGATACATTAGGAATCGCCTAGGCTTAGGTAGATTTGGAGGTCCTAGGTTATGGTACTTTTTTTTTTTGGGGGGGGGGAGACCATAAGCTAGTAACGCAGTCAAAGCCACAGCTTGCCACTCATGGGGGGCCCAAAATACATTTCGACAACTGGGGGCCCTTGTGTATTACCAACTAGTATTAGGTCATTAAAGAATACCCAAAACAGATTACCCCTTATGTGGCGGCCATGACCGTTAGCAATGTAGGCGTGACTAGCATTCAGTGGCGCAACCAGGGGAGGGGGGCGCAGGGGGATTGAGCCCCTCAGACCAAATCATCAATACATATTGTACTATATAAAGTTACTAAAAAGACTGTCAAACTGTATTTTTTCTATATGTGAGCCACCCCCCCCCACCCCCCAGCATTTTTGCTGGTTGCGCCACTGCTAGAATATATAACTCGCCAATATCAATATGGTTTAGAACTTGGGTAGCCTAAATGCATTAAAAAAAAAAAAACAATAAGCAACGACATATTTAAGTTTGAATTGTGATTATTTGTATTTTTTTTGTGTGTGGGTTTAAGCAAAATAAAAGTGTTCGATTAAGGGGGGGGGCGGGGCGCTTCTAAACGATTGGGGGGAGGGGGGGATTCATCAACTTTATTTGTTTATATATATATTAGATGGCTCTGGCTGCATGGATAAAAAAAAACAACAACGGTTGTCGCAGGTTGCGCGACGCGCGCGTGTCTGTAGTTTGTGTGTGCGTGTGTGTGCTGATAGCCAAGCAGATCGAAGGACAGATTTTAATACAGATTCAAAGATGAGACACAAAAAAAAAAAAGAAAATTAATTAATAAACAAGAACAGAGTGCTGCTATTCACGGAGAAATTAAATACTCTTTATAATGCAGCGACATAAAGAACTTTTGAATTGTGTGTGTGTGTGTGTATGTAAAATTACAAACCGAATGACCCGAGGCCGTGCAGCGTCGGGCTGATTTCTTCGTGTGCATCAATAAACCGATGATGACGTAAGGGCGGCCGCGGGTAGCGTTGGAGCTCGAATGTCAGCAGAGGTAGTTGTCATGTCAGCAGAGGTAGTTGTCGTCATGTCAGCAAACGTAGTTGTCGTAATGTCAGCAGAGGTAGATGTCGTTATGTCAGGAAAGGTTGTTGTCGTTATGTTAGCAGAGGTTGTTGTCGTAATGTCAGCAGAGGTATTAGATGTCCTAATGTCAGCAGAGATAGATGTCGTCATGTCAGCAGATGTAGATGTCGTCATGTCAGCAGAGGTAGATGTCGTAATGTCAGCAGAGGTATTAGATGTCGTAAAGTCAGCAGAGGTATTAGATGTCGTAATGTCAGCAGAGGTAGATGTCGTCATGTCAGCAGAGGTAGATGTCATCATATCAGCAGAGGTAGATGTCGCAATGTCAGCAGAGGTATTAGATGTCGTAATGTCAGCAGAGGTAGATGTCGTCATGTCAGCAGAGGTAGATGTCATCATATCAGCAGAGGTAGATGTCGCAATGTCAGCAGAGGTATTAGATGTCTTAATGTCAGCAGAGGTAGATGTCGTCATGTTAGCAGAGGTAGATGTCGTCATGTTAGCAGAGGTTGTTGTCGTCATGTCAGCAGCGGTAGATGTCGTCATCTCTTATGGTGACACAGGCTGAAGGCTGTGGCGGATGATTGGCTTAAAACTGAATACCTTAAATTAAACAGTAACGCCCCTCCCCCTCTGTAATTTGTTTTCATTGCTTTAGGAAGTCAAATTATAGAACTATAGGCTCACCCTGAGCCTGTTGCATGCTGGTAATTAATATTATAGATTACATCCTCTTCTCGTTGAAGGCTCATGTGACCACACCCCCGAGAGCTCTTGGCAGCCTCAACTATATTGACTGTGTAGAAGGGGAGTTAAGCAAACCGTTGCTACAGAAGTGAACAGACGAGATGTCACTTTGACATGGACGACAGTTTGACCACAACAATAGCCTACGAGTACGACATCACCAATTTCTCGTCCATTAATATTGTGTGGTAAACCTATAATTAGCTATATTCTGGATTGTCTTCTCTATGCTCTCCCCGTCTCATTGTTGTACATGTACTATCTATTCAACTACTACAATTTCTTTATACAGCCATCACATCACAATCGAATTATTGTGCCCTTAAGATTCGCGAGAGATCGATTCAGTTGTTGCTTTTATTAAATACGTTTTAATATTAAACAGATTCAGCTGTTATATAAACGCTGTGTGACTTTTTATGGTTAAGAACAATTTCGCTCGACCTAGTTCAGTTTTTTCTACTTATATAGGTTGCGTTGCCTGGCGACCAAAATGGCGGAGTAAACAGCGGGGAAAAATAGGATGGGGATGTATGTGTGGGGGGCGGGGGGGGGGGGAGATTCCTCGGGCCAAGAAAAAGTTTCTTTAAAATCAGATAATTTAAATGTAATAAAATGCAATTAGCTGATGATCAAATGAACAAAGTTCAACATTTGTCTCCTACAAAGTGAATTATAAATTGAACAAGTAATAATTCTAAACACACTGGAATTTAATCCTTTCCGGAAATTCGTAAAAAAAAGTTCAAATCGTATGACTGCGGAGGGAGTTGTTTTTTTCTCCTTTGAATTACGTGTAGATTGCGGATAATGACGATCCGGTTATAGGAGAGTCTAGTGCGTTCAAGAGTAGATAAACTTCTCCCACCTTAACTATATACATATTTTAGGTCTGGCCAATCCATTATCCACCACATGGTGAATGTAAAAAAAAGCACAAATAATTTCTTTTTTTTATGTCTGGACAATTATGTTCCAGGAAGGACTTTAAGGGAGGTAATAATCGAAGAACAAGCAGACGGGGTTACATTTTCTTGCTGTATTTATTTCTAAGGCAGACAGACATTCCAGATTTTTGTATCCCATTATAAAGAAATATGATTCGATTGTGTGATCGATTCATGACTTCTCTAAAAAAAAAAGAATTCCACTCGTTTTTATCTATGTCTGATTGTCCAATTTTTTTTTAATTTATACCTAGTCTTTACCAGATAATATATGCTTAAAGGTGGCTGAGCCATTCGTTAAATAAACAATCACTGTAACTAGATAAGCGTTAATTTAACCTAGAAGATTTAAGCATTACTCAAGTTGTCAACAGTTTCACGTGCGTTGTTTGACACTTTAATTGATGTAAACTAAGCAAACGTATCTTTATCTAAATATATTTGCATATGAAGATGTCTATCTATCTATCTATCTATCTATCTATCTATCTATCTATCTATCTATCTATCTATCTATCTATCTATCTATCTATCTATCTATCTATCTATCTATCTATCTATCTATCTATCTATCTATCTATCTATCTATCTATCTATCTATCTATCTATCTATCTATCTATCTATCTATCTATCTATCTATCTATCTATCTATCTATCTATCAGTCTGCTTGCATGTCTGTCTCTCACTCTCTCACTCTCTTCGCCAGTCTGTCTGTCTGTCTATCTATAATAATATATATTCACCGAATCAACACAGTAAGAAAACTTTACAAACCACGATTTGTTGGATATTAAAACTGAGGCATTGATCGATGCTAGTGTGCCTCAGACAGAATGAGCGGGGAAAGGGGGGAGGGGGGTCGGGCTAATAACGTTGTGGATTACTGCAAATGTTTTTCCATTACCGTATTAGCAGATAATATCACGTTGACTTAACTCCCATACAGATGTGTAAGCTGCCTCATTACCGTTTGGAGACGTCTCAAAGATAAAAAGGAATGTGAGGCCGAAGGAGAGAGAATACTTTTGGCGCGTAAGAGATAGAGCATGCGTACCCATGATATAAATCGCCCATCATCAAAAGACAAAGGATGGACAATTATTTGACAATCTTTTTTTTTTTTTGAATGTAAGAATTAAAAACGAAAATATAGAAGCGGGTAAAGTATGACGTAACAGGATTTCTCGGCAATTTTGGAATACTCTACGTCATAATTGGAGGGAAGGGTGAGGGGCGGGGAGGGGGGGGGTCAATTAACATTAACAAGACGATAAGTGAGGACCTTTTAATAAAACATTGGTCAGACATTGGGGCAATGTCAAACGTTTATAGACTTTTGGGTGGCTTGTCTGACCAAAGAGGTACAGCCGTACTGGTCATTTGTTAAGCGACAGTGGTACACACATTTAAGGACTTTTGCCTGTAAATGTTCAGTGCCGAACCTAGGGATTTGGGGACCCGGGGGGGGGGCTTGGTCTCTTTAGGGACCCCCTGCATTTAGACATTCGACTTCATGATATGAGATAATGTACATAATATTTATTGTAAAACCTTTTTTGGGACTCCCCCCCTCAAGCCCGGGGGGACTTTCGAATTCGGACCCATCTCTTCCCCCGTCATAGGTACGCCTCTGTTGATGTTTTTCTCAAATAATAGTGTACTGTTTTTTTTTTTTTTAATTTTTACAAGAACGTATTATTTATGTTGTTTGAATTGTTTTGCAGATAATGTGTGTTATATGTCATTTGGCTTACAAAACACGTACATAAGATCACATACACATTCACACACAGGGCCGGCTTTAAGCCGAAATGACCGATCGCTGATATTCGGGGCCCACTCAGAAAAGGAGGAGGGGGACCCCGCGCTAATGTAATATATACTTTAGGCAAGTCAGTAACTCATAAATGGTATGTGCAAACTTCAACACAAATCAATTGCAGCTCAATTCCCACTAGGGCTCAGCACTTTTTAAGGACGGCCCTGGTCTCTCTCTCTCTCTCTCTCACACACACACACACAGAGAGAGACACACACAAAGTGAACCTTGTACTGCCTGTTGTTTTCCTTCAGACGGCGACTCTTGCTGTTCCCACAGCCCATCATGTCTGACCATCAGCTCATCTGGTCACTTTTTGTCCCCCTCCCCTCCTTTTTGGGTGGTCGCCTCAGACTAGTTGATGTCACTCACCTGAGGAAAATGTTAAACGAAAAATAAGAAAAAAAAATGATGCAAGTGAGTAGCAGTTAAGCTGATAGTGATCCACTATACCTATTATAATAACTAATCATGACTTAAATTAGCGCTGATTGTACTGATTATAACAGGGCTGTCTGTACATATTATAATAGCGCCGTCTGTACCAATTATAACAAGGCTGTCTACAGGAATTACAATAACCCTCTCCATAAAAGGAGAGAGATGGTGTTTGTTCAAGCCCATTTAAGTGTAAAAGTTCACACAATTTAAGAATTGTGCACCCAGCATAAGATCGGGAAGTTAAAGCGGCTGGCATTGGGAAATCCATAAATATGCCGTGGGTACAAAAGCAGGGCAAGATTAACCGTAATCCAATAAGGCTATATAGTCTTACGCACTGAAAAAAATCAGCCTTCTTTAATCAGACTTATAGGATTCTCCGCGATTTTTCACCGCTAACTTCATACAAGAAAACGGCGAGAAATGTAACTCTTTGCATCTTCTGGAAACGGGCTTTGGCCTACTGTATTTTATATGTAAGGACAATATAGGTTTTACATGTAATAAGCAGGGCTCGATTTACCGCCGGGAATGCTGGGGATATCCCCGGTACTGAGAACCGTCATCCCCGGCTCTGCTTTAGCTAATTTCATCCCTGCCGGGGATGAAATCATAGACATTTATCCCCGGCTCTGCAGAAATCTTTTTTTCACCCCCGGCACTGGTTTTTTCTTAAATCGAGCACTGGTAATAAGTCTCGTCCCTTTATTCGCAAAATTAAGCCCTTTTTGTTTACGGGACTGAGGCTTCCACACTAACCTATATCACGCATCTCATGGGCTTAAAATTTTTATCTATAAACCACATTTTTTTTTAAGACCGATCAATTTATTACTGTCCTATCGCCCGGTCTTTGAATTATGTTTTTTTTTATATCTGAAGTTGTATATTGTATATGAATGAGTTTTGTTATTTAGACTTTACTCAGAAGTTTAACAACTGGAGTACAAACTGGAGCTCAATGATGGTATTGGTTCATTGGCTGAAACACTTCACAATATCGATATTTTTTTATTTATTTATTTGGCAAATCTGGCAACTTCTTACGCCCCCACCCTCCACTACATGTCAGAAAAAAAATCTCCAGAAACTTTTGCCCCCGAATACCTGAGAACGGCTCTGAATTTAATGATTCAGAAATTATTTCAGTAACAGAGGAACTATGTCTTAATTATTGCAAGAATGTGTTGGACCCAGTGCTGTAGCAAGCTTAACTCTTGCCCGGGGCACAATACTTTTTAAATACCTTTTTAGCGACCCCCCCCCAAACTCATTCGAAAACCATATAATATTACTTGTAAAATATACCGTTTGGCGCCCCTTTGTGAGTAGCGCCCGGGGCATGTTGCCCCCTTGCCCACCCCTCGCTACGCCACTGCTTGGACTACAGAGAGCATTTGTAATGAGCTTTTAACATTGGAAACATTTAAAATTAAATCAATAAATAAATTCAATTAAGAAGTTGTCCAGTGCTATGAAATTCAAAATAAAATGAAAATATTTTTTTTTCTGAAAACATTGCACTTTTGCACACGATAGATGTCACTGGTTATCCGTACTGTTCATTGCTCCCGGGCATGCAAGATGCTATTTTTAAGATGAATAGCGGCTATAGGGCCTTTCCCTATTACTGCCCGTGAGAAATTTTTATGTGCCAGCATTTCCAGGTCGATCATTAATTCAACGTACAAAATGACAGATACATTGATTTAAAATAAATGTAGAAAGACGTTCGCTAATACCCAATGCTATCCTCTTTGCACACAATGACGATCTCAGCTACACACTTCATAAACCGAACAGACATGGCTGACTAGAATAGAACCAATATGTTTATTCACACAATAATGTATCATAATGTCACTTTTACAATTCTGACATATTAAACACTTCAATATTACACTATGTCCTATAATGTCCACCACATACTTCGACTCCGTGCCAAAGTCCCTATTCTATAACACAAGATATCCTATCTCGGGCCACTGGTCACACTAACTGCCCTCACTAACTGTCATTAGTCACCGCCACGCCCTAAATATTGTCCCCTCTATGAGAGCCGTAACTAGCTATTGTGGCGCCATGTGCGAATTACATTTTTTTTCAGTCTGTCTGTCTGTTTGTATGTCTATCTTTCCGTCTTTCTTTTTTACCACCAGTATTTTACTAAAGCAATTATGAATGTATGGCATCAGTATACTTATATACATATATATATATATATATATATATATATATATATATATATATATATATATATATATA
>JAGDYQ010000018.1:8911162-8930599 GCA_021962125.1 Bulinus truncatus | reverse complement strand
TCTAAATACTAAACGCTTAAGCTACGGGTGCGTAAAAAACGTATCCCGTATTTTTTTTGTTCCGGGGTACGGAAATAGACTTTGGAATTGAAAACATAACCTATTTAAAATTGAGGCTATGTTTGTGTGGCTCGCTAGCACAGTCGGTTACACGCTTGGCCATGACTCGATTTTGGCCGACTGTGTGGGTTCAAATCCCGTCAGAGAATTTTTTTTTTTCAGAATAATAGATACTAATTTAGCGCATATTTTTTTGTTTTATTAAAAGGATACATTATGAAAAAAAAAAAGGGTTAGGGGGGGTTAGGGATAGGGGGTTAGGGTTAGGATCATATCGCTATCTGAAAAAAAAGGGTTAGGGTTAGCATCATATCACTAAAAAATATGCACATTTATGTACCCCGAAGAAAAAAAAATACGGTATACGTTTTTATGTATCCGTAGCCGCTGCCAATATTAAAACAGAGTAGACTTAGACTAACTTAGAGTTAGACGACTTAGTAAAAGAATTCTAGCGGTTATTTATAAAAGCCTTGAAGGAGATGATTATATAATTATTTTAAGTAAAATCTTATTTTAGAGGCCTGGATTGTTTTGATAATCTGAGATTTCTTTTTCATAGCGTAAAATGTAATAAAATACTGTAATCACCTTGAGTTGGTTTCCCTTCTTGTGCTCTGACTCTAGTCCAGTGTTCCGATATGTTCATGATAACAAGAGGATGGAGTGCCACTGTAACACTCCCTGTAGTTCCAGGAGATGCCATAACACCAGCTACAGGCTGATCTACTTCCATTTGTGTAGCCATTATAGCGAAAAATCTAATATTAGTTACCTTTTAGTCTATTTCCTTACTTGACTATGTAAAGTTTCTATTTACTAAAAAACGGCTGTGCCAGATAATTTAGCAAGGTTATATTAAAGGTATAAGATACACATACACTTAAATTGAATGCTGAAAAGTATTAACTTAAGAACTTATATCAATGATTTTTTAAATATTAAAATATTTTTTAGATTTTAGTGATGAATTTTTGTTGAATGAAGTATTTAAAAGGAACAGTATGTTGGTGTAATTTTGAGCTGACTCAACCTGGCAATAATATCTATTCGCACGCATTCAAGAGTGCGACTCGTGCGACCTAAATGGCATTTCGATAGTGACAATTTTTTTTCCAGCCAACTCTAAGTTCATCCCTCACCATAATCTCCAGCACGCACAAACTAATTGCGGCTTTTAAAAAATCAAGCAACTGCACTAAAAAAAAAATTAAAAAAAAACAATATGAACGTTCAATGAATGTTGTTTGTCTCACATAAATAAATTGTGTGATAAGAATTTTTTTTCATCACTATACAAACTTGTAGCTAAAATCATCTTGTCCATATATTTATTATTCACTTGCGAGTTGTAGCCGAACTGTAATCAAAATTTACCATAACTCTTTTTACATCTATACCTTTTTTTTTTCTAAGCGTTTTCACAACTCGAAACTTCTGTTTATTTAATCTTTTAAGTATTTCTTTGGTAAAAAATTAATCGATTTTAGGCACTTTTTATTGATAGATTTTTCCTGAAATTTTGAATAAATGTTCTTGCTTCACGACAATGCATGATTCAATATTTAATTTTGCATTTGATTAATTTTTATTGTTAACAAATATGAGTCAAAAAAATTCTCATAACTTATTTAAGGGATATAACCGTGTTTATGACGAATGGCACTAATAAATGGGCTACTTCCCTTGTATCAATAATACTACATCGAGCGGGCGTGAATTTACACATCGTATATTTTCAATCGGCAGCGTTTTTAAAAATGTAAACAAAATTGCTTGTTTTAAGCTTTGTTAGTGTTAAATGGGGGTTGGGTGCACACTTAATTAATTAGACATGATAAGATTAAAATTTATTTCAAAATTAAAAAATAGATATATATATATCTTAGAAAAAAGTTAGTTTTAAAAAATGGTTGCTTACTAAACCACTCTTCTATTTAAAAAAGAAAATAACAACTATTTATATAAATGTATATTGCGGGGCCCCTGCCAGGCGCGGGACCAAATTTGGAGCAATTGGTCAAATCGACCCTGCAAACAAACCTTCACTTTTTTTTCTATTATTTTTTCAAATACCCTTTTTGTAGTTTGTGATATTAGTTCTTACTCTGGAAATTCTAAAAAAGAAATCTTACTAAGAATTGTTTGCTTCAGCAAATATCTAGCTCATCTATCTGCAATATTATTTTTATATTCTGGTGTAACCAACCATGTGCAAACTAATGCCCGTGGGCCAAGTTCGGCCCTGTCCTACCAAAAAAAAAAAATTAATAATAATAAATTAGGAAAGAGTTGGGCACCTCTAAGGCTTGTTGGATCCTATGACAAGCGCTACGATAATAGACCTCCTTTCGCGAGGAGCAATGTAATGGCTGCATTCATGATATTAGACCTTCAGCTAGCTAAAAATGCAGGCCTACTCCTTCCACTTCTACTCGATATAACCTCATCCTGTCTCATTATTTTCCCCCTTGAAAATCCCCAGACAAAAAAAAAGGAATAAATATGACTTCATGTTTCTATTGGTCATCTTTTTCTGCAGCTCGCCACTGACTGACCAGGTTCGACTAAAGCCACTCATTTTGGGGGGGGGGGGGGGGGGAGAGAAATCCAGGAACAATCAGATTTACCATAAAGTCTTATTAAAAAATATAACAATAGATCACACCAGATAATATTTTGTGAGTCTTCTCTGTACCACAATGACTTCATAATTTTATGCTCTGTATGCACCAACAAGGCCTAGACACTCAGCAAAGAATTTCAGGGAAAAGTTAAAATAAAAATATTGTTGATGGAAAATGGCTTCATGACCTTAAAACATATTGGAACTACTTCTATGTTGTTTTTTTTTTCACTTTCTCTTTGATCATTAATAATTAGATGATGTGTAATGAAAGACTAAGACTGAAATTTTATTGTCATTGTACATTTTTTTTTTTATCTTTAATTTGATTTAGATACCCGATATCGCTGTTGTGAACTAAGATTTTTTTTTGCCAGAAACTAATTTAAACTTATTGTTTCTTTTTTTTTTTTGTTTAGTTACTTCAAGGTATGTTGTCTTTGAATGGATTTCTTGTTTGCAATGGTGCAAGTGTTAAGACTTCTTTAAATCAATCTATAAAACAGATTTTTAGTATGTTGTGCTGAGCTTTATTATAGCTGAGTTTATATATCAACTAGGGTCAATAACATTTTTAAAAGTGATCGCATGGCATATTTTCACATGAAAACTTTTTTCAATGATAAAAAAAAAAAAAGAAAAAACATACTTAAAGTGTATGGAATAAAGTAATAAAAAAGACATTTCGCTTGAGCATATAACTCCCATGAAATACTTCAATTTTCATTTGAATGCAAATGAAGTAGAATTAAAAATGTAAACATCAATAACCAGCTTCATTTCTGATGACGATATTAAACTTTTTTACAAAGAAAAATCTGAACCAAGTCTTTTTTTTACACACTCCTCTCATTTCACTCCTCTCCAGGCGCTTTGTTCTATTGGTTTTTAAATATAGAAAATTGTTTTTTTTTTATCAAGAGATGGGATTAGAATCTTTTTTTTTTTTCCTTAGCCCTGGAAAAAAAAATATCCTTTTTCCCCCATGAGCAAAACTTCCAAATCACCCTGAGGCTCTCTAAATGGACGATCGAGGAGGAGTGTGATAGTTCACCTTTTTTATTTTTCTCTGGAAGGAAAAAGGTTTTGAAGATTTAGATTTATATATATATTTTGTTCAATTCTTTGCAGATCTCCTCAAAAAAAAGTGTGGGGAGAAGTTCTTAAAAAGAATATCATCCATTCACCAGCTGAAAGGGAAAGTTGATATGATATCAGAAAGGTTTGAGTCACTCTTCTTATTTAGGAAAAAAAAAAAAAAAAAAAGAGAAAAAAAAACCAAAAAAGAAGGGAGAAAATTGAAAAAAATTTGGGTCAATTTGAAATTAATTTGTCTTCATATGAAATATTCCTCAGTACTTTTTTTTTTCAACAGAAGAGTATTAAAATTAGCGTGTAAATATGAAAATAGATGTAAGGAAAAAGTTTGTAAATTTATTTTTTTTTTAAAACAAAGGGTGAAAGAAACAACAAAATTGTGTAACACAATTTATTTTTAAATAAGTGTCTATTGATTACCATGCCAAGTTCATATGCAATTTTTTTTTTAAATTGAACTCTGTATGTACAATACAAAACTTTCAAAGCAAACTTAAGATAATGTCCCACATGGTATTAAATGCTGAAACAGGAAAGCTTTTAAAGTTACTTTCAACTGAAAAATTTATTTTCATCATTTTACATAAAAAAAACATGAATTTTACTGTGAATTTTAAAGTAAAATTTGTTCGTTTTTTTGCTTGACCTATTTCATTTATACAAATATGAACTATGATATTTCTTCTTAAGAACTGTAATGTAATGTTGCAGTAGAATAAGATAATTAAAAAATTACAGGTATTGATTTATAAATAAAGCTAACAAGTTTTCATCTGTTAATAAATTCATTGTAGTCAATAATAAAACCCTGTATAGACATACAGATGTAGACAACATTTTTTGGAATAAAAAAATAAAAACAACTGGACAAAACTTCCTTTAAATATGAATCATATCTTAGTTATAATTCAAATAAAAACATATAAAGAGCACAACAAGAATAAATGCAATATAAATTTTTTTGTAAATTGACAAAGTTGATTTTAGGTCTGGTAAACATTTATCTAATGAGAATTGGAGAATTAGCCTGCAATAGATAAACATCTTGTAGGGAGAGCTGTATTTTTGTTTTATAAAAATATAAGGAAATAAAATATATAAGGCACATTCAGCCGTTATATACGTGAAACTGTGATGTGTATTTGCACATAATTATTCGAAACATGAAAACACAAAAAAAAAAAAAAAAAATCAAAAGTTCCCTACAGCAATGTACAACTGATTCCTATTTTAAAAATTACAATAGCAAACTTTTATAAAAATAAAATGCCCTCTTTCTCCAAAAAAAAAAAACTGAAAAATTAGAGCTGATTGCAAAGATGAGTATTTTTTTTCTGATTAATCCAATTTCTTGCCCAGTTTCAGCCAAAACTGGTGAGCAGTTCCATTTTTTTTTTTTTTTAAACCAAACCTCTCTGTCTAGTTAGACTACTTCTATTAAAATGTCACAAAGTTACAAAAACATCTTCTTATCATGAAAAATGTGACATAAATGGATAAAAAAAAAAATAAAAAAAGACAATACTATCCTCAATTTTGTTTTTTCATAAAACCATAAAGCAATATTTTAAAAAAAAATTTTTTTTTTAGAAGCCATGATAATTTAATCTGAAAAAATATGAGTTTTAGGTTGTTTTTTTTTTTTGCTTACCCCCCCTCTAATTGGTTGGTTTCCTGAAATATCAATAAAAATACCATTCAATTAAATTTACCCATGTTTCTGAGAAATGAACAAATTTTTGTTATTTCTTGCTCAGGGAGAGCTTTTTTGCCTAAATGATGTTAAAAAAAAACGACAAAATCTTGATTTACTTCTTTTCACTTGAGACTGCCACAGACACCATTTTCTTGAAATATTCTTGGCCGTTGATAATGTCAAGCATAAATCTGGCAACATCCTGTCTACTGATAGCACCTGCCACATTGGATATACACTGACCTTCTTTTGTAATAATTTTCTCACCTTGGATGGAAACATTTTAAATAGTTTTATTAATTCGTTTGCTAAGTGGAGTAATTTGATGAAGTATTTTGTTGAACTAATGAGCATAATATTATAAGTAAAAGTACATGAAACACTTTACCTGTTGAGGGTTCATTTGTTAGTCTGGGTGGTTTAACAACTGTATAGTTTATATCACTACATTCTTTCTGAAGAAAGTCTTCAAACACTTCCATATCTTTCACAATGTTTCTCAAAAATGATGGTTTGAGAACCCATTTCCAAACAAAGGGTAAGTCTGGATCATCTAGTGAAAAGCGAAAACAACACAAACAATTAGTAGGTGTAAGACGTGTTGTTATAATTTTAATCAGCTCTAAATCAATTATAAATCCACGAGCCAATTAGAATACGTAAACTAAAATTAACTCATAATACATTGTTTACAATTATAAAAAAAAAAATAGAATTAAAAGTATCATTTCAAGAAACTGTTAATAAATTATACAAGTGGGCATAAGAAAACAAAAATATCAATTAATTTAAAGTATTAAAGTGCAAAAATTAAATATTCCTTAAATAAAAATAATGCTAATGAAAAAGCACTTGGAAATTTATTTTCAACAAATGGAAGAGAACACACACACACACACAAAAAAACAGCTTCTGAAAACAAGGTAACAAATAATTAATTGATGCTGAGTAACATTTTCATCTTTTTAAAAGTATTTTTCTTATGTATAAAATATGTAATGTAAAAAAAAAACATCATTTTCAAAAGTACCCAATAAAAATATTTGTAAATAGTGTTAGTGAAGCCTAGAGCAGACTCTAAATAAATGCCACCCCCATTCCTGTACCAAGATGTACTTCTGCTGAGAAAATGCCACCCCATTCATGTACCAAGATGTTATTCTGCTGAGAAAATGCCACCCCATTCATGTACCAAGATGTACTTCTGCTGAGAAAATGCCACCCCATTCATGTACCAAGATGTACTTCTGCTGAGAAAAAGCCACCCCATTCCTGTACCAAGATGTACTTCTGCTGAGAAAATGCCACCCCATTCATGTACCAAGATGTACTTCTGCTGAGAAAATGTCACCCCATTCATGTACCAAGATGTACTTCTGCTGAGAAAATGCCACCCCATTCATGTACCAAGATGTACTTCTGCTGAGAAAATGCCACCCCATTCATGTACCAAGATGTACTTCTGCTGAAAAAATGTCACCCCATTCATGTACCAAGATGTACTTCTGCTGAGAAAATACCAACTCTGACTGTCACCTGGGGAAGACGCTTCCCCCCCCCCCTCAGTCTAAAAGCCTAGTTAAGTCACAGCTGTTTTCTTAAGATACATAAAACTGACCTTTAGTGCCCCAGGCTGTGATGGCTATGAACCTCTTGACTCCTGTGTCCCTCATGGCTTTGACCACGGCTTCACCACATTTGGAATAAACATCACAAGGAGTCATTATGCCAGCACGCCCACCAACAGCAGACAGAACAGCATCACACCCTTTCAGGTTCTCTGCAATCTCCTCAGCTTTAAGTATGTCAGCCTGAACAACCTTAGATATAGAAGAATAACAGTTCAATAGCTTGACCTCTACTCAAATGAGTTAAATAGCTTTACTTCTACTCAAGAGATACAAGAAGTTTTTTTTTTGTTATTTTCATGTCAGGTTGAGAATTAATACCATTATCTTGCTAAACCCACATTGAAGTGATAAAAAACTATAAACTGAAGGGCCTGAGTTTAAATACTACACAATTTTTTTTCCCTAATGATCTCCAGAATCATTTTATTGTATACAAATTGTTAGATATGAGCTGGGAAAAGTAAGGGTACTGACAACAAGAACACTAGCATATCTGGGTTTAAGAAAGAAGAAAAACAGTTTGAATTTTTTTTTAAAATGTTATTGGCATTAATGGATGCTGTGGCTAGGTGGTAGAGCTCTCAACTGCTAAAAGAAAGGTCTTGAGTTCAAACCCTGGTGAGTACCAGAAATTATCTCAGGTCAGATTAATGTGCTTAGGTCCAGCTTACAAATGGGTGCCCAACATTTGGTGGGGGAAGAAAGATGGGTGTTCTTTTGTCCTCAACCCAACCACACAAAGGGGAGTTGTGAAAAAAAAAACAGATGGGGGGATGGATGGTCGTGTGGTAAACCACTTGATCGTCGACCTGACAGTCCCTGGTTCGATCCCAATGGATTATTTCAGGGCATGGATAAAGTCCTTTCAGTATCTCCCATGGTGCCTCCATATCCAGTGCACTATCGGCTATGGTGGGGGTGAAAGAAGGGCACCATAAAACAATAGTCCCATTAGTGGTTTATAGGATCTAAGAGAATTCATCTCATCCTATCGGGGACTTCACAAATAGAAACAGATGAACTCAATAAAGTACAGTCTTTATAAGGGAGACTTTACTTTAGTGGCCTCTTTAATTTGCTATCAAGTCTCTAAGTGATGGGCAGTATTAATTGTGTTGCGATTAAGTGTCTAGATGTTAGAAGTATTTTTTTTGTTATTGTGATTCAATCTTAAATGGTTTGTGTTATTATTTTTGTTCTGATTTAGTCTTTTGATGTCGGTGTTAGTATTTTAGCTCCAATTTTGCCATTTTTTTTGGGAAGCTATATAAATGATAAACAATCACAAGTGAGCAAATTGTAGTCTTCAAGAGGTTAAGAAGACTTAAAAACTATATCCAATGAACTAAAGAGTGTGAACACACTTACTTTCAGTTTTTCATGCATTATGTTCATCTTTTCTGGACTCCTCACCAGGGCAACCACCTCATATCCCCTGGACAAGGCTTCCGAAATCAATAACAACCCTGATGGGCCTGTGGCCCCAATGACCATGACCTTCATTGTGGTAAGGGATGCGGCTTTGATTTGCTGTGAAAGTAAAAAAAAAAAAGAGAGATAGAGAGAAGGGTGATCTATCGAGAGAACGTCCCTTTGATTCTATTCATTGATACTGGATTAATCTTTGGCATTTTTGGATTACTTTTGCTTATGATTTTAAAGAACACCAGATCTCTGTTACGGACTGGTGTCTCTGTAAATAAATATATTTTGTTGCTGTACACACTTGTTGAATTGATCATCGTCATTTATCGTACGTTTAATTGTTGGTGATACTGTGTGTGGTAGAAACACAAATACAAATACGGGTCATCATTGAGTCAGCCCTCATACTCTTAGCAACAAGCCAAGGGCACCCTCATAGGGGTCCTCAACAGTCACTCAAAAAAAAATTGCCAGCTGCATGAGCTGTTCCCTGAACTATTGGAGTGGATTGTATGAATGTTTATGTCTTTCAATTATCACACCTGTATAAGTTAGCAAAAACATGACAACATTCAAAGCAATCAATCAACTAGTAAAAAAAAAATTCATGTTACTAACCTAACTGCTTGTAACATGTAAGAGAGAAAGGAGAAAAAAAACAAAAACATTTTCCACTCAACATGTGAGTCATGTACAGGGGTGGACTTATGTCAGTTGAGGCCCTGGGAGCAGATGAAAATGTTGGGCCCCTTTAGAAAAAAAGACATATCTAAGGGCTTAAAATTAGGCTCTGAGGGGCCCGAAAATATTTGGGCACTCAGTGTGCCTCTCCTTAAATCCGCCTCTGGTCATGTATGCAGGCACGCCGAGAGGGGGGGGTCATTGCCAGGGAGCCCGCATCTGTAAGGGGGCCCGGCCGCCCCGACCATGTCAATTTTTTCACGACTCATTGTTTATTAAGGGGCCCGCAATGATGTCCTGCCCTGGGGCCCTTGTTGGCTCTCGGCGCCCCTGCATGTATGTATGACAATTATATAAAAAAATGTAAGCCCAGGTCAGGTTATAATTTCAATTTTAGTTTTTGTTTTGGAAAGAGGAGGGCGACCAATCGATATGAATGACGTATAAAGGGGCGTAAACAATGCATAAAAATTGAGTTGTATAATCGAGCCCTGGTGCAAATCTTATATCAAGAATGTAAACCTGTGAAAGAATATAATATTTTAAAAACTGCTGCAATATCGGTGGGGGGGGGGGGGGAATAAAGCATCACTCAACAAGCTGTACATGGGTAAAGGGGAGGGGGTCGCACGACGGCCGGTCGGGGTTTCATATTATATCATCTGTATGACATTTAGCAAACATCGATTTGGACGATCTCTTGTCCTCGCGGTGTGTTGAGTTTGTATCGAGGTGGGGGGGGGGCATGTGTTGTTGCGGTGTATTACTTATTGACTAATTTGTTTTGAACACCCACCCCCAATGATTTTGTCTTCAATAGTGGGGAAAGGGGGAGTGTGTGGGTTAAATGGGAGGGGGGGAAAGCATTAGTTTCCATACTATAGTCCAACTGATTGTCGTTGAAAAGGGATGGATGTTACCTACACGCTTCAATGTATTCTTCTTTCTAGTGACAACAACTGACACATTCATATTCTGCAAATACCTTCTATGTCCACACTGATACATCAGTGAATGATACGGGGGAGGGGGAGTGGGGGGGGGGGTTAAATCGTTCGGTTAAAAAACAACAAAAAAACGCAGCTGACACATTTTATTTAGTGCTGAAATTAGCCAGCAATATATATATATAGATACGATGGCGGGTGTTTATTTATTTATTTTTTTTTTTGCTTCACATTTAACACGTGACTATTTTCTACTTTAAACATGGCCTATGCCCACGCCAGCTATAGTGGGCCTAATGCCATCGCCCCACAGAATGTCAAATGAGATTTACGAGCTCCGGCCTTGGTAGATCATTAGTGAAGCCTGATCGTTCATTATCTTTTAGCGCTGATTGTTTTTGTTGTTGTTTTAAATAAACGTGGCCACAAACTAGTCAGCGAAAAAAGTGTTTGGACTTAAATATTAGAAAGACGTACACTGATAAATATTGAGAGATAACAGCGTCATATAAAAGTACGTCTGGGGGGGGGGGCTATATGCAGGTGCGCATGGGCGGGCGCTAGGCCAATAGGTTGTCAAGACCACCCTGCCAGCTAATCTTCGCCCGTAATACATTTTTAGTAGCTGAAGCCCCTCTGACCCGACCCCCCCCCCACCACACCCAAGAGATACGTTTATGTATCCATTGGCCCCTTATAAGTGCTTACATTGCCTCCCTTGGGGATACTGTTAGCAAACTAACCTAAAGCATTTATTTAAGAACTGGAATACACCTTGTGAGAGGTAAGATGGCTCAAATTTCGTTTGACTTTAAGTAGCAAGTGGATAAACTTTACAATTTTATTGGGTTACGGCACGATAAGGGTCCCCCGTCAGTGGCCCATACGAGGAGGGGACCTAATCAGCACACACCCTAGTTTGCCGATCCATTTGGAGTGAGCATAACTATATTCACACAATGGTTAATATAACCAATCACTGTTTGTTCCGTGTGTGTGTTTTCTGGTTACGAAAAGAAAAGTGGAGTCGGTTGCTAAATCTCACACGCATGTGTACCGCCGCACAGTCGAATACATGCACTTTGACAAACAACAACATGACTGAAGATTTAAATAGGCGGGAGTATATTTACATCCCTCCAAGTCACTCATACATGTATAGTGTACATGTGTGTGTGTATGTGAGAGAGAGAGAGAGAGAGAGAGAGAGAGATAATCTTATGACGTTGGTTTTTTTTTTGGGGGGGGGGGGGGAGGTAGTTTAAGTGAACACTGCCTTGTATACGTGTGTGTGTTAGTGTGTAGAGTGTATATGAAGCGTGTAATGCTATTGCGGCTCTAAGCACACCATTTAATAAAGTAAGTAAAAGTTCCCTTAGACCTAGGGGGGGGGGCCCATCGAGGAAGATGAAATGTTTCTGTAGCCGCGGGCTTATGAGGGGATTGTGTATGGCAAGCACATCGCACAAGTGCTTGATACATTAGCATTTATATGCAACACTTATTTAAAGCCAAACTGGACTAACTCAAGATCTGAGTTAGGCTAGTCTGGCTTAAAACACTTCATATGTATGCAGGTGTGTGTGTGTATGAAAGAGAGAGTGTGTGTGTGTGGGAGAGAGAGAGAGAGTGGAGAAAGAGAGTTTACTACGTGGTGTGTGGTACTGGCCTCGAGCCTACCGGTCAGCACAAATTTGACCGCACATGACCGCTGACAACTATCGGTCAGCTAGAATGACCCAGATTTAATGTTGAGTTGCATTTTTCCCCCCTCTTCCAGTGAAGCCCTCTAAATCACACTGGTGATTAACACAAGGTCATTGGTGGAGAAATTATCTCGCAATTACTGAGAGTGAGAACGAACACAAACTATAAATAACTTTTTTTAAAAAATTTAATGACAAACTGTGCAAGGTTCTTTTTTGTGTGTGCATGCGTCTTAATTGAAATGTCATTTGTGCAAGTGACCATCGTGTAAATAGAATTAGTGAAAGTATGTCATGACACAATGAACTTGACTATTTGTAAACAATATCTGAGAGCGTGCGATGCTCTCGGCAAATGAGACAGTGTGTGATCATTAATTATTAAGGGGAAAATTACGGTGAAATGAATATATCTATAGCTCTGGATAATTTTGTTTTGCTTAATGGGACTAGGAATTAAAATATAAATATATAAATGCACATCTCACAGGAAACATGTTCATGTCCGTTGGAAGTATACTAATTATATAGATTAAATTTAAAAAACACACGATTTGAATCATGTGACCTGAGTGGTACAACAGTGTTTACATTGTAGGCGGTGGGAGTCACAGCTTATATCTTCTAGCATTGGTTATGTCGTCCACTTTCTTAACATTTCTTCTCCTATGGTGCAGTGATGTTCAGATAAAAGCATGATGTTTATATAGGTAAGTTTCTCCTTTAATTCGGGAGTGCTCCTATTACACTTACAGCACGAACTGGAAACCAGAGCGTGTGATGTTTGAAAAAAAAAAAAAAAACAACTCATTTTAAAAAAAAGAATCTGAATATTTAACGTTGACTCAACGAGTCTCCATTGCCATCTATTTGGAAAGGGCACCGAAAAAGCGCTGTTAAATGTTTTCGCACTTTTCAGATTGGGGAGAGGGCACCAAAAATGCAACTCGCTCTAGGAGCCACAATAGCTAGCTTCGGCTCTGCATGCTGATAATACATACACTATCCCCATTCGCTGAAACAAACTATGTCATGGCCGGCCATGGACGATATAATATAATCAGCCCTGTGGAGCACACACTGTATTCATAATTGGTATTATTTAAAATTGTTTTGTGCGTACCTTACACATACGTTCAATGCAGTCTACGAGAGTTGGAAATATAAAAATATGAAATGAAAACAAAGATGTCACTAGATTTGTTTACTAGAGGCCCACGTTGAAAGCCTTTCTTGTAAAGGGGGCCCTGAGATTCTCTCGGCGGCCCTGAATGAGATTTCATTGTTAACCCCCCCCCCCCACTGAGCATAGCGGTCAACCCCACCATCCCAGGTCATTTGCCGGCCACTGGTTTATCAGCTATCCCGACCAACTGTCCTTGTTCGATGCTGTTAACCTCTCATCTGAGTAGACAACTAGATACATAACGCAATAATTTAAAGGAAGGTGGGGGGGGGGGGATTCCCCACTGCCTTTGAAATAATATTCGAAGGCCGGTTCAACTAAATGATATACTGGGGCACAACTACTACATAAGATAGTGGTGGGGGGGGGGAGTACAACATGCCTTAACTATATACTACTGACAACATGACAGGAGGGGGGTCTCGAAATACTTTGAATTTTTATTCAATTTTTATTTGATTCATTATAATTTATTCAAATTCATAAGTCGTCCCTGTACAAAATGTAAAAAAAAAAAGATTAAGACTAAATAACAACATTGCGGTACATATGATTAAATTCATCACACATATAGTTGTACATAAAGTACTATTGTGGACAGTTGGTTCAGCATGTTCTATCGGGGACGTGGTTATCAAAAAAGAGAGTTGTTTTTGTTTTTTTTGTATTTTTTTTAATGTTTAGAGTAAGGCCACGTTAAGACTTAACAGTCAGCGGGTCAAATGGCATATCGAGTTACACGAAGAAGAGATACGCGCAGGACACCATTACCGATAACGCTACACTAAAAATGTTAAATGAACACGTTTTTTTATAGTTAGGGAAAATTATTTGTTCATGGCACTGGCAATATCGTTTTTTTTCCGTAGAGTGAAGTAGCTACTACGAATTCAATAATTTTTTTTTATTCCACGTTACAAAAAATGTGTCAAATGCATAACTCTACACAACCGAGGCACCAGCGAGAGGCTAAAGTAGCGGTGGGCAAACTTTCTGGAGTCGCGGGCCACATAAAAGTTCGTAACTTTTGGACCGGAGGGTAAGACCAACAGCTGACAGACGGAATGTTTGACATGACCTACTATAAATTAAATGTAAACGTCATAACAGTTGGGCTAGTGATGTGCCTCACTCTGAAACTAGAGGCGGGGACGTGGGTCAGATTCAACAGTCCGTGAGTCAGATTAAACAGTACGGTGACCCGGAATCGGCACGAGGGCCGTGGTCTGCCCATAGCCGGGCTAAAGCATGCTATACAGAAAACAGCATTGCTTAAACAAAGTCTTTTAAAACCTTTTGAAATAAACGTTAAGTTATTTAATGATTTGTAATACATTAAAATGAATTAAGATTAACTCTTAGTAAGGAATAAGGAGCTTGGGGGGGGGGGGGGAGAGAGAATTCAAAACAATCAAATTGAATACCAGCATAGGTTAAATAGTCATTTCTTTTATCTAGATTCTAATCTAAAAATAAATTCTGTAGGTAGAGTTTGTCATAATTACTATATAGGCAGAAAGATACTGGATCTATGATAAGTAGGTATATAGATATAATAGATAGGCAGTTTAGGTTGATTAGTGTGTATGTGTGAGTGAGAGAGAGAGAGAGGGGGGGGGGTTGGAAGAGAGAGAGAGTAAGACATCAACAAGTATCTGTCATTATATCAGTATGGGTTGTTTTAATTTTATTACTTTATTCATGGTTCATTTATTAACCTCGTATTAAAAAAAAGAAAGATCAATTATTTAGACAGTATATGTATTTTCTAACTTTAAAAAAAATGCAAATGACTGTCACAGATAATGACTACAAACATGCTATACAAAGTGTCATTAGTAGACAAGTATGTAGCCATAAATAACCACACACAAAATAATAAAACCCGCAATACAGCTAAGTAGGTCACGTTATAAAACTAGCATACGAACCATGGCTAAATACACAGATTTTAAACTGTTCATGGCTTTGAGCATGCAAAGACCAACACATTAGACTAGCCTCCGTAGTGGTTAGAGAAACTGATATGCATGCTACAATAATAAAATATTAAATATTTAAAAGAACACATCTAGACAGTAAATAAAACCTCTACACATTATATCACAGACAGCTGTTCTATAATCCTCTTCGATTTGTGTTATCTGAGATTAGTGTATTTCGTAAATGACACTGGGGGGGGGGAGAGATCGAACAGTCCATTCAATAACATATGCTACGGTGATAACAATCGCAAGTCTTTTACTTCTGCATGATATTTATTTTTCATTCTAGACCGCACCCCCACCCCCTATTCCATAATCAACAGTTGGCAAACGCTAACAGTAACAATCAGTAACCCAGTAACGATTAACATGAAATTAACAGAAGAAATCTGTTGCTGGAAATCTTTAATTTCTGCGTGTAATTAATTATTTCATGACATGTTTTATTGTATTTTAGTTAGAAAATACAAATAAAAAAAAAATATTTACAAATATTAGCTTCTTCGGCTAACATGCCCAAGAGGCATGTTTACATACACACACAATAGAAATCTGTCAACTCGATTAGTCGAGTGGGGTTTTAAATGATCTTTTTATAACAAAATAATTTATTGCATCAACCTTTGTTTGTTGTTGTTTTTATTTTTATGATTCAGTCTTCGAAGTTGTTTAAAGAAATAAATAATTGATTTTTTTTTTCAGTATTAAGCATAAACCACTTACCCTTTATAAGTGTGAAATGTGTCTCGAGAACGCAACACAGCGGACAGACGATAGCAGATTTCTCGGTGGTGCGTGCTTGCCGGCAGGTACATGCTAGCCAGACACTTCGCCTATCGCAAGGCCGACACGGCGCTTGATAAAAAAAGAAGTACCACTACAAAGCAACAGTCTGTGTGAAGCAGTTGAAACACATTGGGGTGTAAAAATCATCAAAGCAAGAACAAAATTTACGTTATTTAATTTATCCACACAATAAAATATATTTATTTTTTTGTATATACCAAAAAAAAAATAGTAATAAATAAAACAACTGTACAACTCGTGAGCTGATTTTTTTTTTAAAGTATGGGGCAATAGTCCCAAATAATGTATCTGTTCAATGTCTGCTAATCATTAAAATAAATTTATAATTTAAAAAATCTGGTTCACATATCGATTATATTATTATTATTGTGTAGTCATTGTAGAAGCGATTATGTTTTCTATTTATAAGTAAAGTTCCTGAGTCTATGACATAGACTTAAGGAGACAATGAAGTTATTTTTTTAAATTTAAATCATGGAAAATGACATCATCAATATGTGTGGGCTGTCCCATGTATGACAACCTTGTGCAGTTCAGACATATTGAATTTTCCAGGTATCTTATCGATGAGATTTTCTAAATTTGTTATTTATCACACAAAGTGCTCCCACGCAACGGGCACGGTAGCGGTTCTCATTCCCTACATCTTCTCGACATGTAGGTCTGTTTACTTGGACAGTTTCGTATAGGTGTTTCAGTTCGAAGGAACCGCTATTAAAATAAACTGGCAGGTTCTTTCCGTTTTATTTTTAATGAAGATATATGGCATATTCAAATTGATTTTTCGATCAGTATGGATCGCCATGTCTCATAATATTTGAACCTCGTCATTATCGACTACAACCTGGGATTTTCCAAGCATACGGGGCCCCGTGAGTATAAATTCTTATTGTTGGTCTTAGGTGGGCCCCAGCATACAGGGAAGGAAAACGTGTAGACGGCTCTGATACGACGTTATTCATGGTTTGGAACCAATACTTCAGAAAATGGGTGGACACACCAGAAGGGTAGGACCAAGAACAGGTTGATGGATTGTTTATTAGAGGCAGGCCCACCGACATAAATTTCGGGCCACCTGGGCAGGTCTGTCGAGGGCCCTCCGCGCTGATAATAATATTTTCAAAAGTTGATCGGTCAGCTCAGTCCGGGCCCCTATAACTCGCACTAAAACTCGCTGGGTCCCTGGGCATTTGCCCCCCCTGCCCCCTCTCGGCGGCACTGATTAGAGGCAATGTAAATTAAATGCAGACGTCATTTACGTGCCGGGTGTAGATGAGCAGAGCGCGGGCGAGATTAGGCAAGCAGTTCGTTGTTAGCCCACGTCTGCTCTAGGGGAAGTTTTGCACAACTGGGGGGGGGGGCCTTTCCTAGTCACGGGCTAACTTGGCAAGCGCAAAGGGGCTCATTTCCACCAGAGTCAATTTATTAGCCAGCAACAGGTAAAGGGTTAAGGTTTGTGGTGGGGGTCCCGAGCGCAAAAGAAAAAAAATGGGTCTCATTCTATTGGCTTAGAAAATAAAATAACAAGTGTTAAATTAGGGTTTTGATTGCCCGAGCGCCCGCTAAAAAATCCACCCTCTGGGGGCTCTGCCATCACCCACTACTCGCCCCACCTACCAGGAACGTACTAAATATTGTTCTGTTGTTTTTACCTCTCAACCTTTTCTGATTATGAAGTGATATTGCGCAAGACAACAGGCGATTTTGTACTTGACCTTTCTTTATCTGGTTCAAAAGTTCACAACCTGTTGTTTACTGATCATCGATCCAAGGATTTCTTGATATGTATTAAGTTTAGTTAGTTTTGATACATTTTATATGCATACATCGCATTATGTATATAGTATATACCAAAATATTTTTTTTTTAAATGTAGACAAGAGAATGAATAGAAATAAATAAAAAAAACAGAACTACATTCCTAAACAAAACAAAATATGAAACTTTAACAGGCACGCCGAGAGGGGGGGCAGGGGGGTTATTGCCAGGGGGCCCGCACATGTAAGGGGGCCCGGCCGCCCCGACCATGTCGATTTTTTCACGACTTATTGTTCATTAAGGGGCCGCAATGATGTCCTGCCCTGGGGCCCGTGTTGGCTCTCGGCGCCACTGAACTTTAAAATCATGGCCGGTATAATGATTTGCAGTCCGATTTA
This sequence comes from Bulinus truncatus, assembly GCA_021962125.1. Taxonomy (NCBI): domain Eukaryota; kingdom Metazoa; phylum Mollusca; class Gastropoda; family Planorbidae; genus Bulinus; species Bulinus truncatus. Next base: position 8,912,595 of record JAGDYQ010000018.1, on the reverse strand, counting down.
CAAATTAAAAAAAAAACAATACAAAAAAAACAAAAACAACAAGAACAGCATTTTAGTGGGGCATCATGTGCATCATGTGACCATACCATCATGTGACCATACCATCATGTGACCATTGTGACCATACCATCATGTGGCCATACCATCATGTGACCATACCATCATGTGGCCATACCATCATGTGACCATACCATCATGTGACCATTGTGACCATACCATCATGTGGCCATACCATCATGTGACCATACCATCATGTGACCATACCATCATGGGACCATACCATTTTGTGACCATACCATCATGTGACCATATCATCTTGTGACCATACCATCATGTGACCATACCATCCTGTGACCATACCATCATGTGACCATACCATCATGTGACCATACCATCCTGTGACCATACCATCATGTGACTATACCATCTTGTAACCATACCATCATGTGACCATACCATCGTATGCCCTTACCATCTTGTACCCATACCATCTTGTGCCAACTGTTTCCAATCGTGAAAAGTGTAACAACAAAAATATTTATCAATGTTTTTTTTTGCATGTTTTTTTTGAGTCTTAACAAGCCAGGACGTGACCATCTAGCACAGGACCGTTTTATAGTCTGCTCCTTTCATAGAGAGGAAGAGAGAGGAGGAAGAGAGAGAGAGATGGGCAGAGAGAGAGAGAGAGGGGTAGAGAGAGGGTGGGAGAGGGAGATGGAGAGAGAGATGGGGAGAGAGAAGGAGGGAGGGAGAGAGATTGAGAGAGAAAGGGAGAGATGGAAAGAAAGAGGGAGAGAGAGAGGGAGGGAGGGAGAGAGATTGAGAGAGAAAGGGAGAGATGGAGAGAAAGAGGGAGAGCGAGAGAGGGAGGGAGAGAGAGAAAGATGGAGACACACAGAGAGATGGTGGAGAGAGAGAGAAACAGAGGAAGACAGAGAGAGGGGGGAGAGGGAGAGAGAGGGGGGAGAGAGAGAACAAATCACTGCATATCGCGACAATTGGAAGGAAAGAAACAGCTACAAAAAAAAAAACCAAGAGAGAGAGACGTGTGAAGGTTTCATCTTAACCACGCTCCCCCCCTTCTCCACCCCTCCACCATCAATTGGATTCTAATGTCAATCAGCTGCTGGTCGCGGAAAGACATGAAGCGGACATTAGTGTCTTATTAGATTACTGGACACATGGACATAGAGTCTCTCAAGCCGTGGAGCATATACTTTTGTTTGTGTAGCAGATTTTAAAACAACCAAATTAAAAATTAATCAATAACAAAGCATTGAAACTTTTATGAAATCTGCAAATATCTAATGAGAAATGTGATGTATATTTATTAACTGATTTATTTTATAAAATAAAACATGAATCCAGGAGGAAAGGTTAGAATGACACTCATTTATACACATATGCACATTTTATACCTGAATATCTCTATA